>JAHHFK020000870.1:0-196153 GCA_024533555.2 Aedes koreicus | reverse complement strand
GCCGTTGTATATTTCCACAAGTTTCATTAGCAGATGTGCAATCGTTGCGAAGATGGAGTCGGAAGAACAGCAGCGGCGCAAAGAAATTTTGCGCACGTATCTCGAAAATCTGGATCTTTCTCATCGTGCCGTCAGCAGGAAGCTGGAAATGGTACATTCTACGGTGTCTCGTATTTTAAATCGGTACCACAAACGTTTGACCATCGATCGGAAAGATAAAAAGTGGCAAAAATGGATCTCCGTATAGTGTTAAGGATCACAAGCGGGTATTTCAAGCTTTCAAGAGGAGTCCCAACAGTTCAGTTCGAGATGTAGCGAAAAAACTGAATCTAACCAAAACATTCGTGCAAGATGCGAAAAAACGTGAAGGACCACACACGTACACAGTCCAAAAGGCGCCTAATCGCGATGAACGGCAGAATACGGTAGGTAAAACACATCCCAAGCAACACACAAGTTTTATAACGGTTGAAAATACTTTTACATAACTATATTTGGTTATATAGAAGCTTACTCAACATAAAATCATGAAGATGTGTTACTCGGGATGCACGGAAGCTCTACACCCAGATGTTGACAAAACCACTTTGCCTCGTTATGGATGATGAGATGTATGTAAAAGCAGACTTCCCAGTTTCCGGGGCTGCAGTTTTTCACTGCTCATCATACATTCGATGTCTCTGAGGACGTTAGAAAGCAGAAGATGTCAAAGTTTGCCAAAAAATATATGATTTGGCAAGCAATTTGCTCGTTTGGAAAGCGGAGCACCCCATTCGTGACAACTGGAACGGTCAATGGGCAGGTGTACCTAAAGGAATGCCTCCAAAAGCATCTACTTCCTCTTTTGTGATCACACGATGGTCCTACGATTTTCTGGCCGGATTTAGCCTAGTGCCATTACTCGAAAGAGGTTTTGGAGTGGTACAAGGCTAAAGAGGTCAACTTCGTGCCGAAGCACCTCAACCCCCCGAACGCACCGGAATTGAAAAGTACCAGTCCATCATGAAGCAGGCACTTTGGAAGTATCCTAAGGAAATGAAATCGGAGGAAGATATGAAGAAAAAATGGACTGCCACACAAAAAAAAGTTGGTCTAAATGTTTTACAGGACCTTATGTGTAGTGTAAAGAAGAAGGTTCGTGCACTTGGATATGGAATTGAAATTGAATAAAAAAAAAACATGGGAAAATATTGATAACATGTTTTATTTTATTCCCTGAAAGTTTGAAGATGATTGGTTGAACGGGCGAATTTTGCCAAATATTTGTGTGTTTCGCAAAACGCTACTCATAAAATAATGGATTCTGCTTAGCTTGTCTACAATAGGTTAATACCCTTATTTAAAAAAAATCTTACTTTAAAATATCCTCGAATCCCATGTCAAACAATTTTAAGGATTTTATGTACAAAATTCCATCGCTTATGACCAATCAATCATTTGAGTTGCATTTATTTGGCGAAACTACAACTGTGCAAATTTTGATCCATCATTTCTGAACGCATTAAAATCCGTACCTCGTGTATTGATACCTTCAAAACAAGAGTTTTCTGCAAATTAGCTATGATCGAAAAGACATCTCGAGAGTTTTAAGACCATTCCTTAGAACCATATGGATTTTCCCAACCTAGTGAAAATCATTTGCTGAAATCGTTGACTTTCAGATTTCAACTAGACACAAAAGAAGGTCTATGGATGCTTTTGATGGCCTGGGTAAGTAGACCCGTGGACAATTCTGATCAACCGTTTCAAGCCATTCTATTTTGATTGATTATATAAATCGAATTTTTTTTCCGATAATCATGGAAATCTAATTTCATGTTCATGTTCTAAATTCATACATAGGGAGTTCCATTCTAGCATCTTGAATAAAACAATGTTGAATTTGGTTACATATGAGTTACAATTTGCTAAATTATTTTCCAAAAACATAGTTAAACAATTCAACAATTCAAAGACCCACCCTAATACATACCATGTGATATGACCCGCACTCTAAGAAATTTTCACGTCCAATTTACCTGAAAACATAGGTGATTTTCGTCCACCCTATTTTTCACGTAACTTTTACCTGAATTGCATGTAGGCGAACAAAACCTTGCTACGATTATCTACCTGATTAGTCAGGTAAATATGGCATGATTTTCACGTAATTCTTACGTGCCATTCTGGTGAGTGCCACAGAGAGTGAGGTAAATAAGACGTGGTTTTCACGTAATTATCACGTGAAATTCTGGTGCGAGCTACCAAAAAGCCAGGTAACTTTCACATGATATTCCGTTTAGTTTGAAATGTTTTTCACGCAATTTGTACGTGAATTTTAAATGAAAATAATTAAACGTTATAGTAGCAGTTAATATTTGCAATTTTATCGAGCAAATAAAAGCATCACGATACTTGAATCTACTCATAAAATTGCAAATTATTGACTGCTGGACTAACTTAACACGATTGTTATAAAGCATGTATCTTTATTATTACTGACAATAAAAAAAACTTACATATTTCTTCAACATTCTATTGAACAAATTTCATTATAATTGTTTTTAACCCTAAACATGTATGAATTTCCAATGCGATGTAGTGATACAGGCTGACTGTCGAAAACTTCGATGTTAATTATATCTACCAAACTTAATCTATTCATCGCTTCATAAGCCAAAAATGTTCATAGTATTGGCCTACTTCCCATATTTGTACTATTAAGAACAATGAATCTTCCAATAACATTACTTCAAGAATCTCAAATAAAAGTGTTACGCCATGCCTAAACATTGTCATGAGTGTTCCTGTTCGATAGTTAGTTCCTTTGTTATTCACACTGCCTGAAAGCATCACGTGATGATCTATTTGTAGCCGTAGAGGCTGAATAAGCTCGGAAAAGTATTTCCGCAATCGGATATCACTCATCTGAAATCATTCATTGACTTCATTTTCGAGGAATGTTTCATTTATCACATTATACGTAAATTGCAAAGATGCCTTTACGCAAAGTGTAAAACAAATGTTTTTACGCGAAGGCATTACATAATTACATTAAAAAGTGCTGCTTGGGTTTTAAGTTTTCGTCAAATAACTGAATGTATAAAGCATGGTGCATTTCAAAAAGATGTCTCAGTCGTACAAGATCGTCAGGTGAAAACGATGATTTCAAACATAAGTCAACTAATCTTATCATTATGGTGCAAAACTTCCAAACTAAATCATCAGTAGGAACATACTTGGCCGATATCAAAGTAAAATAATGTGTGAACATCTGCATTTCACTTGACGTCATTCTAAGAGAGACAGATTTTTGTTTTTCGCGACTTATATAGTGCTCTGATATATCAGGCATTCGCCTAAGCTCGCCATTTATACTTGTTTTTCCAATTTCTCTAAGATTTTCATTCAACTGTTGCAAAGTAAAATATTTTTTAACGTAAATGCAGTGATTCAAAACCTTTGTAAGTCCGTACTTGCACACTCCTGAGCTAAAAAGATGGTGCATAGGGTCGACACTTCTGTTCTGCACGACATGAAACGAAGGTAGTGTATTAAAAACTGAGTTTGCAGCTATTCCTGTTTCACTTAGAGAATTTGTTCTAATATCATCATCATAGTCTAGTTTTCGTCTTAGACAGTCAGCATGCTCTAAAGTATCTCTCTTTAGAAGATTCTTAGGCCTTCTACAGAATCTGCAATAAAATGTAGCATTGAATCCGGTTGATAAAGATAACATTGTGTGAATGCCTAAGTTGTCTCCTGTCAGCAAACTTAAAACAAATCTGACTGTCTTTTTTTCACCATCGACAAAAAAATCAATACCATCCTCTTCTAGCTCTTTAAATAAACAAATCAATGGGGTAATCAACCTGTTAATGTCATTTTCTTTTATATCCTGCTTTTTTAACATGCCGGCAACAAATATGTTTTTTAGCTTTGACGAAAATTCATTTGGCAAAGTAAGAATATTATAGTAAAGGCCACAGATACTATGTCTATTGTTGTGCGACCCCTGAGTATCGTTGACCTCAAATTCATCAGCATATAATGAAATCGGAATAACGATGTCGCCTTCATATTTTTGCCTTATTTTCTTCCAATTATTTCCATTGACATAGTTTTTTATGAGTGTACTTTTTCCCAGTACATCAGCATTTGACAATATTAGTTTCAGGGCCTCATTACATTCTAAGAAACTTTTCAGTTGAAATCTGATTGGCATCATCACAAGGAATTTTTTTTTCTCTTTTACTGAGTCGGTGTCGAAATTCATCAATTCTAACAATATTGTCTCATCATTTTGTTGTTTGTCTTTATTTGAGAGACTTTCAGCCGGTGGCTGGTTCATCTCTTGAAATATTAGCATACGAGGTAGGGCCTGAAGGGTCCCAACCAAGTGGTGGGCGGGCGGGGCTCTAGGCCCCTTAACACAATTCATTTATTTGAAATAATAAGTTTACTTGATGAAAAAACTCGTTCTGAACAATTTTCAAGTGTGGAGGCTGTCGCTACTTTCAGAGTTGGTTACTGGTATTTGGTGGGCCAATCGCGTTTCTCGATCATGTCAATGTCGTTGCAGGTCATATATGGTTTGGAGTGGGGTGAAATCAAAACTTGACTGGTATCCTTATAGTGTTCCTAGTTCATGTCCATGTTATTTGGAGCCGGTTGTTCGAGTAGGTTGACGGGTCGTGGGAGCGGTTTGGGAGAGGGGGGGGGGGGCGCCCACCGGTGCACGGCATCGTTGAGAGGTCCATCATCGGCGGACCCACTACCCCTCCTCGTAGTTTTGATCTATGTAAAGTATTCAGTGTACTATATAGCGTCGTAAAGGTGGCAGTCCTTAAGAAAGCAAACCAAGGCTGCCTCTCTAGTGGGGTCGTTGCTGAGGGCATCTTTCGGGGAGCTCGAGATGTCATAGTGTTCCCGGGGTCCTTGGTACTGGGGGCAATGGCATATAAAGTGCTCCACCGAGTGGTGTTCGTTGCAGGTGGAACAGTTTATACGGAATGGCCCGTTTCCGGTCATATTGTGAGATGCCCTGGTGTGTCCAGAGCGAAGGCGGGAGAAGACCACCTGTTGCCGGTGGTTCGGTTGATCCTTACCTCGATGGACGGAGTATTTGATTTTTCGGATGAAGAGCTCACGGTTCTGGGTGTAATCGTTGGTCCAGGCGTCCCATACGATTCTGTTGAGCCATTTTTTTGCATCATCTCCAGGGATGGTTTTACCGTATAAATTGACACTTCTTCCAATTGAGGCCAACCGATCGGCCTCGACGTTTCCTGGGATACCGCAGTGGCCAGGTATCCAGCCGATTGTTGTTCCAGGAAAGGCGTGTAGTGTGATTGCCTGGATCCAAGGGTGTGACGGTGTTTCTGAGCTGAGACCAGTGACAACGCTGGCTGAGTCCGTAAAGACAACAATTGGTCGGTCGGATGGAGTGGTGACGGCGATCCAGATGGCTAGTGCTTCGGCTGAGAAGATGCTGCATTGATTGGGGAGCCTATGGAACCGGGTAGAATCCTCGCCGGCTATCCCGATGCCAACCCCGTCGTTCCCAACGGAGCCGTCCGTGTATCGAATGCAATGGTTAAGGTATTGCCGGTTGATGAGTTCAAGGAACGTCGCCTGTACCGCAGTTGGGTTGGCTCCGGCCCTGAAAGCTTTTTGGAAGGTGTTGTCAACGGTAATTTTTTCCTGGTTCCAATCTTTGGCTCCACACCAATGGACCCTGGCCACCGGGGGGAGCACCTGATTGGCGACTTCGGTGAGGAGTTGGTTGGCCTCCTCAAGGAGGTAGACCCCTCCACTTGGGCCGGCTGTCTTCTCAAGGAAACCGATGGTGCGCTTTCCTAGGGTAGTCGCGATGAAGTATCGGAAGGGGAGGACGCCCGCTTCGACGCAAGCAGTGCTGCCAGGTGTTGAAGGGAGCAAGCTGGAAGTGATCCGGATGGCAGAGTTGTAAGTCGGGGCCAGTTTCTCCCACAACAGTCGCCTGGCAAAGCAGGTGATTTCGAGGCCATAGGTGATTCGGCTGTTGATTATAGCGGCGGTAACTCGGAGTCTGGTTGTGCGGTTGCAGTTTTGGTGTCTTCCGGCGATGGTTCGGAGGAGGTTAAGGCGTGTGCGGCAGTTTTTCTTAACGTCGTCGAAATGATGACGGAAAGACATTGAACGGTCGATTCGGATTCCTAGCACTTTTACTGAGGACAGCTGTTTAATCTGGCGGCCTCCAAGAGCGATTGGCGTAGCCAGTGACCGATGATTGCTGCCACAGATGTGGGTGAAGCTGCATTTCTCCGGTGACAGCTGGAAGCCAGAGGTTGAGGTCCAGTTCTCAACTAGTCGTACCGCTTGACCTAGTTTTTTCCGCAGGGCGACCAGTGTGCTTCTCACGGCCATTAGGACAATGTCATCCGCATAAACGAATATGAAAATACCCACCGGTAGTTTTGAGAAGATCCCATTCATCCGGATTAAGAAAAGGGTGACGGCAATGACCGACCCTTGTGGAACGCCTGTTTCTTCAGTGAATGTGTCGGATCGGTGGTTTCCAATAATAACCTGGAAGGTCCGGTGTTGCAGAAAGTTCCGCAGAAAGTACATAACGTGCCCGGACAAACCCCAGGTTATAAGCTGCCTAAGAACGTCAGGCATCCATGCTCTGTTGTAGGCCTTTGATATGTCAAGGGTGGCGATTTCCGCGTGATGTCCGTCCCGGAGAGCTTGCTGCAACGCTTGGCCTAGGGTACTCAGGTACGTGTTAGTTCCGAAGCCTGGCCGAAAAGCGTGTTGTCGGTTATCGAGGAGTCCGTTGGAATGTAGATAACCGTAAAGCCGGCGGTTGACCATTCGCTCCAGGATCTTAGAACCACAGCAGGTGAGGGAAATGGGTCTGTAATCCTCTGGCAAGAGGCCCTGTTTGCCGGCCTTTTTGACTGGAACAACTAGGCTGTGGGACCATGAGGCGGGAAAACTGTTTCCTGTCCACTCCTTATTTAGGAGGTGTAGAAGGGTGGTTTTGCCGGCGAGTGGTAGGTTCCGAAGTAGCGGGTAGCCGATATCGTCGGGGCCGGCCGAGTTTCCCTTGGCTCTGGAGAGAGCGAATGTTAGTTCGTGCATTTGAAACGGCTGGTTGATGGTGAGGTCGGGGTCGGTGTCAGGGATGGTGACGTCTTTCACATGACGGCCAGCGCAGACGATTTTCCGCCGGAAGTCCTCCGGGTAGCTTTCGAGTGACGATAGGCCGTAGAAGTAGTCGCCTAGGGAGTTGGCTACTGATTTCGGGTCGGTTGTGGTGCTACCGTTAATTTTGAGGCCGATACCTCTTTGACATCGTTTCCCGCTGAGTGCGTTAACTCTTCTCCAAAGTTCGGAGGTCGTTTCGCTGGGGCTGATGCCGTCAAGGAACTCTTCCCAACTGGCTTTCTTGGCAGACCTTATCGTATCGCGGCAGTGGTTCCTTCTCTCACGGTAGATGCGGGAGGCTTCGGCTTTGCCTGGGTGTCCATCTGGTAGCCGTTTGAGGGCTCGGAGGGCCTTTCTCCTTGCTTTTACAGCCGCTTTGGTCTCATCTGACCACCAGTGGAGGGCTCTCCTGCCAGGGATTTGGCTTGTTTTGGGGATGCTTGCTGTGGCAGCGGCGGTAATACCATCGAAGAATTCGTCGATTGAACCGGGGTTGCCCTTCGAGAGGTTGTCGACTAGGGTCTGGAACATGCTCCAGTCCCCGTGTTTGTACTGCCACCGGGGTCTGCGTGAGGTATCGATTTGGCTGCCCGATCTGATGATGATGGGATAATGGTCACTGCCCATAGGATCTGCCCATCTTTCCCAAGATAAGTGCTGTAGGAGGCAGGGACTACAGAAGGACAGATCCAATGTGGAGGTTCGTTGCCCGTTCAGCCAGGTTGGTGAACCGTCGTTAAGCAGAGTGAGATCTGCATTCTCGGTGGCTTCGTGGATTTCAATACCGCGTCTGTTGTTGCGTTTGCTGCCCCATGACTCGTGGTGGCCGTTAAAATCGCCGACAAGAAGGATCGGACCACTGATGTTACCTAGAATTGCCATGAGGTGGTTTGAAAGGTTGCAGATTTTGTTTGACGGTAGGTAGGCCGAGATGACGGTGACAGCGAACGGAGCTGAGAGCTTGACGGCAACGATGGGCAGGTTGGAGTCGATGTTGATGACCTCAAAGTCAAAGGGAAGCCGAACGCCGATAGCAGTTGATCGGAAAGAATTCCGTTGGCTGGTCAGGGTCCATTTGTACCTCTTGGACAATGATCGGTCTAGTTGGTCGATGTAGGCTCGGTGGACTTCTTGGATGGCAAGAACCGTGGGGGAGAGGTCGCGAACTAGTAACTCCAGATCAGCGAGGTTGTTGAAATATCCATTCATGTTCCACTGGATGGCCAGCGTTTGTGTGGGGGAAACCTGGGTGTGGCTGGGAGGAGTGGTAGCAGGGGGATGGCTGCGGAGGGGATGTTCTGTGGTGGGATAAGCTTGGATATGAGGAACGGGTGAGATAGTGCCTGCTACCAAGGTGTTTTGGCAGGTTTTGTCAGTCCGGAGACGTGAGGGACCGGCGATTGGAATTGGAATGTTGGCGTGCTTAGCGCTCCAGGCGTCGTAAAGGACAGCGTTAGTCCTTGCTTTGACGGGGATGCATCCTTTTTCTCTTAGCCTAGCAGATCTACGTAACGGGGTTGGTGCTGGGTCTAGGGGAGTGACCAACGAGCGCTGGGTGGGATCCACCAGTTCCGGGTCGGCATAGACTTCCGTGCTGTGGGGGATCCGGCCTCCCGAGGCCCTATCCCTTTCCCAGTCCTGGTCGTAGCAGCCGATGGTGTGTCCTGATTGATTTGTCCTGGTTCCGTCCGGCGAGGGATACAGGTATGCCTGCTTGTCCGTCTCGCTTTTCCTACTTAATTCCTGTGTTCCGGTTTCAGGGGTATACGGGGGAGCCCGCTTGTCCGTCCCTCTTCCAGTCGCATTGGAGGGTCGAGGGTTGTCCAATGATTCCGGTGGGGTAATGACGTCCGCATCAGTGGGGCCTCTCCTGCTCCGCTGCTCCGCTGGGTGGTGTTCCGTTTTATTACATTTTATGCTGCCTCTGGAGGTTGCCAACAAGTGTCGGTGGGTAGCCCTAGATTTCGATGAGGGGGATATGTCCGCATCAGAGGGGTACCGACTGCCTGAGGCCTTATCCATTGCAGTTGAGGATTGGTGGGTGGTGGAGTGTTGATTGGTAGGGTGTTTCTTCTCATCCGTTGCCATTGCGTTGCCGTTGTAGGTGATTAGAACTTTGTTAAGTTGGGAGGCCATTGTAATTACTCGCGGTGGTTATGATCCAGGCTGGGGTGAGAAGAATGGAATATTTTATGTGGACTTTTAAGCTTCCGCCGGTGGTTCGGCGATGTCCTCTTCCGAGGAGATGTAGAAGTCGTTGTTTGTGGGGGGGTCCTGTTCCATACTGTTGTCCTTGTTGATGAGAGTCAGCAATTGGGTGCTTTTGCTTCGTTTTGGGGCAGAACCAGTGGTTTCGGTGCAGTCTTGTTTAGGGGTTTTAGGTTTGGAAGTTCGTGGTTGGGTAGATCTATCCGTTTTGGTATCCTTTAGGTTGTTTCGGAGAGAGTCAATTACTCTTTTTGAGATTAATTCCTTTTTGCGGAGGTTTTGGTTTTCTGCGACCAGATCCTCGATGGTGCCGTGTTTGCGGGTGAGCTCTAGTCGGAGGGCTCCACTATCCTTGCTCCCCTTACGGTTGGGTAGTGTGGTTTGGTCGCTTGGCTTTCTTGCAGTCGTTTCTGTGGTTGGTTCTGCGAGCGTTGGTTTTTCCAATTTTTCCTCCAGGTTTTTTTCTAAGGCTGCAATACGACGGTAGGCTTCGTCAAGTTGGACGTCCTTTTTGGCTACGGTCGTTTTAAGGATTCCAATTTCATCATTTTTCCTATCTAATTCGGCGAGGACACGGTCGAGTTTCGAGTTTAGTTCATTGAAGCGGTTGTCGTTGTCAGTAGCAATTATGTTGGCCATCGAGTTTGTGCGGTTTTGTTGTTCGTAAGTGCGGCGGGCAGTAGGATAGGAAACTCCAAGGTCGATCCGGATGTGTTGGATTGCAACTTCGCGCTCGTAGACCGGGCATTTTCGGCTGGATACCGGGTGGGTGTCGGAGTTGCAGTGTTTGCATCTGTTTGTTTCCCTACATGGGGCGACAGGGGAGTTAGCGTGCTCTCCAGAGCAGTTGCCACATGTTGGTGTTTGTTTTTGGCACCGAGCTCGGGTATGACCGTATTCAAAGCATCCGAAACAGAGCATTGGGGACGGGTAGTATGGGCGGGTACGGCAGCGAATCCAACCGAAGTCGATGTTTTCGGGTATAACAGTGCCGTTGATTGTCAGAATGAGCGTGGGAGTTGGGATCCGTGGGTTTCCTTCGCCTCCAGTTCTAGTGATTCGGCGGGTATCGGTGACGCCTTGCTCCTGTAGATATTCTTTAATCTCGTCCTCTGTGAATTTTACCGATTCGGCACAAGACACAACACATTTCGAAGAGTTTAAAACCGGATGTTCCGCGATTTTTATGGCAAACCCATCGATTAATTGCTTCATCTTTTTTAGCGATTCGATGTGCCTTCTGTTGCGTAACTTGAGGACGTAGCTGATTCCGCGTTTTTCGGGGTAAGCTTCAGTTATTTTGATGCCGAGGTGGCTTTCCACCGATTTACGGATAAGAAACGGATTTTGAGGGAGTTCCCCTTTTTCCGCCTCCAGTCGTAGAATAGTCATTTGGTCGAAGTTTCCCTCCCGGTCACCCCAGCTGGGAAATGAATTTCCGGCATATTTCCCGTCCCTACGATTGGACGGGCCCTCCCCTCCAGGAAGGGGAAGAGGGGGGAAATCCCCCGGTGGCATGTGTTTTATTCTTCGGGTTTGGTCAGGATTTGATTTTTGGTTCGACACGTTTTAAAACTTTTGCTGGGTATGAGGAACCCAAATTTTGGGTAAGTTGATCAGAACAGTGTGTAGGCTTTACCTGATCGAAGTTACACTATTGTCACCAGAGCGACACCACTTGCTTAGTTCCGAGCTTTTCTGTGCTTTGTTCGATGATCTGTTGTTCACAATATTGCCTCTCGATTAAGCTTGCTTCGATTGGAAGTGACACCACTAGTCGCCAGAGTAGCGTAACACAATTGATTGCTGAGCGCGATGGCGACGGGGAGCGTCTATTTACAGCACTAAAATAATACCGATTTAGCGTTCATTCGCGAAAAGAAAGAACCTTTTACACCTATCCGAACTCTTGTGACATCTACCATTAGGAGTAGAATGTACAGTTGAGTCGGTACACGGTTCATAGATTCACCAACGGCTGGTGAATGAAAACACTTTCGCAGAAGGGGAAAAACAAGGACCTACTGGTCTTAGAGTTAGTCTATGATAATACTCAGCATGAACACAGGTTAGTTGGAATTTATTTTTAGCTCAAATTTGTCCCAATATTATTTTAAATTGGCCAGACTAAAAGAAAGAGATACGTTGTATGTTTTAAACTAGTTCTCTAGAAGATCAATTACCATCTCAAATATCAGTGTACTAACTTTCACTTTCACGAATCGTTTTTTTTTATGGCGTAATGCAGCCCGCACTCGAGGCGATGGAATGGAAAATGAATCGCTAGCTATTGCACCTACGGTACAACAACAACAACCACAACAGCAACAGCGTAAGTCTTCCGATACTCACAGTGTTAGTGGCGAGATAAAACTACCATCCGACTTTGAACTAGCACGGTTGCTACCTCATTCCGGCCCGGTTCCGGTATATCGTCCAACGGAACTAGTTGCAGTAGGCAATGCTTCTTTGCCACCGACTGTTCCGAAGGGTAAAATATTCAATCTTGTTCCTAAATTAGTACATACGAACAGATCCGGCAATCATTTGAAGAGTAAGGAACCGAAGTTTGTGCCCTTTGAGCCCTATAAGGGAGCAGTGAATCCTATTATTCCTTTTAAAAACAATGAAAACCGAGTGAAACTTAGCGATAGGAACAATTTGGATCTAAATGTTTTGATTACGCAGATGTCTACTATAACGAACAAAGAGCTGAGGGGCGTAGAGGTAGATAAGCAGGAATTTGATGCAGAAAAGCAAAAGTACGAAAAGCAAATTGCCGAATTGAAGAAGGAGCGCGACTACTATCAGAGTCAGTTAAAGTTTCAAGCTCAAGTAAACTCGGAATTGAAGAACCTTTTGGTTGCCGCCGTTGGAGAAGACCTTCAAACAAAGGTCAACGTTTTGACCGAAGATAAACTGCACTTAGCGAAAAAGTTACTGAACTCGGCGGAAAATTTGTCTTCTCGCATACTGAGCAAATTGAATTTTTAGCCGGTCAAAGCGAAGTTTGGCGGAGCAAATTTCTGGCTAGTAGTTTAATGGTGGAGGAGCTTGCCCGGTGGAAGACTAGCTTGCTGCAGAAAAACCGTATGCTGCTTGCTTCTAGTAAAGAAATGCTTGAAACTACCTCAAAATTGCGAGAAATGCAAATGGATATTCTTGGAAATTTGAAATTCCTTGCAAACCAGAAAGACATCTCGCTGCAATCGTCCAATGTGGTGGATCTGACTGCTGAAAGTGTCAACATTTCGCAGCAACTAGTGTTGGCTCATTCAGCCTTCGGAATGCCGGTCTCGCTAGAGCTAACCGGATTGGATCCAATGTGTCCTGCCGAAAAAAATGGCCGTGCAGGCTTTGCAGAATTCAAACGAACCATTGATGAACACAGACGAAGCGTTTAGAGCCATTGTCGGACAAGCATTTCCATCAATTCACACGATGAATCAACATGCGATGAGCCTACCGCAGGAAGGTGATTTTGAGCTGGTCGAAGATTCTAGAGCGGTGAAGTCTTTGTCTCAAGTGGACGGGCAGTAACAGCATAGAAACTGGCGGAGGTAGGTGTTATGTTTATTTTATATTCAATGTGTCTTTTTATCGTTGGTAGACAAACGTGTTCTGGCAATATGAAGAAACAAATCAAACGCATTTGTGAGGAGCAAGATTTATAAATCCATTGCTTTTAACGCATGCAACTGATGCAATCATTTTTAACCTAAATTCGTGGAGAATAAACTTGATAGAAAGTTTTTTTTCTATCATCAGTTATGAATGGATTTTTCGTAAAATTTAGAAAGAACATTCCTACTTTATTTTTTAACAATGATTTATGTGCTTAAGGTTTTTTTTTATGGAAATTGTTTAACATGAAGAAATTCTTGAATGAACTCAGTAAAAAGTTTCGGGGCTCAGCAGGGATTTGAACGGCAGGACCTCTCGCACCCAAAGCGAGAATCATACCCCTAGACCATTGAGCCGCTTGCTGGCTCAACCGCAGGGTAAAATATTGAATCTAGTTCCTAAATTAGTACATACAGTACTTAAGAGCTTATGCTGAAGCGTTCTTGGCGGCAGCCATTACCTCAACATTTAGAATTGATACAACTCAGAAGCTGTACTAGATATTAAAAATTTAATCACATCAGTTTGTATGCTTACTTGATGTGATCAATCTGATAGAGTTCGATTCGATGTTCATTCACTAACAATAGAGATTTATCAATTTGAAATAGCAAGGTACGTTTGCGAGAACGAGATAAAAGATAGGCAAAATTACATGGAGCAGCGATTCACCTTAAGAGGTTGGTGACATTTTATTCAAGGTTTTTAAAGTGCTATGCGCCCAATCGCTTCCGTCATTCTCCAGATTGGCAACGATCTGTTCAACCGTTGTTCCATTGAAGCACTTGTTGATCTGCTCTATGTTCTTTGCCAATACAAACTCAGTATTATCGTTAACGTGGAATTTGCGTAACACCTCAACGACTTCTGAGCTATTGTTGGTAGAAAACAACTCATTTTCTAAAGCATCAAGATCTTTACTTTGCACATAGTGGGTTGCAATTCCAGCTTTCATAACATCTTTACCCTTCAAACGAAAGCCGGTCAAGCCAAGATAAAGTCCTAGCTTGCCTTGTAGTCTTGGCAAAAAGTGTCCACCTCCGACATCCGGGAACAGTCCAATTGCCGTTTCCGGCATGGCAAACATGGTACGCTCAGTGGCTATTCGGTATTTCCCATGGACGGATAATCCAACACCACCGCCCATAGTAATTCCGTCCACAATGGCAACGTAGTCCGGTTTATAGGCATTAATCAGAGCATTCAGCCTGTATTCTTCTCGGAAAAGTTCCTTGAAGATTCAGTTGCGCCATTCTCAACAACTGCTCGTACATCACCGCCAGCACAGAACGATTTTTCTCCAGTACCCTTTATAACGACCAAACTTTTCTTATCTTGCCAACTTTTCATCGCTGCGTAGACTTGCCGTACCATATCCAGGTTGATTGCATTTAAGGCCTTCGGGCGATTCAATGTTATGAGACCGGCGCTTTTACCAACCTCCTCACAAAGAACCGTTCGCTCTGCACCAGTAGAAGACATGGCTCGCACGGCTATCGGGACGTTTCTCTGTACAATGCGGAAGAGCTGCAATAAGTAATTAAATTATTATAGGTGACCATTGATGATACATTTTCGTATAAATACCATGGTTTCAATTCTAAAGTATTTAGGGGTGCAAATAAACACCGATACTGAATACGTTCCAGTTTAATGAAGTGCGACCGAGCCGCTGACTGAAAACAAAAAATACCGTATTCCATAACCGACAAGGATGCGCTCCCCACCAGGTCCCGGTAATTGTGCAGAGAAAATTGACCCTCTGCTGGCACTTTCGCCCCAGATACTCATTGTGGGTTCTCCAGGTGCACCGGATAGAACCAGACCCAAGATATTTAAATGACTTCGTCGAGTTATCGACACCCAAATTTGAAGCTTCGGTTGTGCGAAGGTTATGCTTCTTAGAAAAAACTACACCAACTCGGTTTTCCTCCGAAGAATTCGATACTGAAAAACAAGCCAGTAAGTATTATACAAGGTATATGTGGGGTCCTTGCAGATCCACCCATTGGGTCCCGTGACGAACACTACGCCGTCATCTGCAAGTTGTCTCAACGTACAGTTGTCACCAAGACAACCGTCAATATCTTTGACATAAACGTCATATAGAGGAGCGCTCAAACATGATCTCTGGAGAAAACGCATGTAGCTAAATCGGGAAGCTCTTGAAGTTCAATGAAAAAAGCTCATATGTTTCTCAGAAAGCAACCGTGTACAACAAATTATTCATTAATGTAGAAAAGCAAGCATTGAGTTTATCTGAAAGAACTTCAACAGATACTGAATCAAAAGCCCCCTTGATATCCAAGAAGAAGCCATGTGCTCTTTTTTAGCAAAAGCTAATACAATCTCTGTGGAATGCAACGCGGGACAGTCGTTCGTTCCCTTACCCCTACGGACACCATATTGAGTATCTGAAAGCAGGTTGTTTCTCAACTTGTGTCCGATGAGAGGGTCATTTTCTCAAAAACTTTCGACCTGAGGAATATGCTCGCGATGGGTCGATAGGAGTTATTGATTGATTTAGGTTACAAGGTTTTGGTGCAATAACTCTACATCTCAATCATCCGGTACAATGGTAAGTTCGAAACTGATTAAACAAGTTCAACATACGCCTCTTTACGACGTCTGGGAGGTTCTTAACAAGTTAGACAATCGATCAGCCCCTGGAGCCGTATTGCCTGGACAGAGAGAGTTCTACCATAGAAAAAGGTTGGCTGATCTATCGAATTCTCGGTTTCGCGAGGAATGATCAAATTGCCGGCACAGAATCTGGACAAACTTTTCGCGCGAACTTGAGGATCCATTGGTCTTAGTACTCTTGGCTCTCGTTGTTCGTAGTTCGGTTATTCTTTTTTTTTTTCAAAGAGTACTCATCGAAGTCTCGCGCGATGTAAATCCACAAAAATTCGCCAGTATCCGCGTTTCAAGGCCTTGATGAGGCTCTTAAGCTCGAATTCCAGAGCCGTGTATACTTTGAAGTGCTCAGGTGTTCCACGTCTACGGAAAACTTTAAAGCGCGTCGGACTTTTTACGGTAAACCTCGGTGCATTGCTGATCCCACCATGGAGAGGGAGGTTTCCTGCGAAATGACGTCCCTGGAACTGGTCGAGTTTGAGCTTGAAGCGCGCTGTCTAAGATCAGGTTGTAGAGGAAGTTATATTCGTCTAGCGGTGAAAGCCTTTCTACCGTCGTTACGGCTTCATCTGCTTGCTGTCCTGAACTTTGTCCAATCGATGTGACGGGTAAGATCATACGTGACGTTGACAGGAATTCGACGGATTGAACCCGGTGGCAACCGAAATTTTTATGGGCAAAAGATCACTACCGTGGGGATCTTGAATCACATTCCATGTGCAATCCAACGATAATGAGTTTGAACAAAGTTTGAGGTCTAATCTACTGCCAACTGAGGATGTACCAGCCAAACGTGTTACTTCTCCATTGTTAAGAACTGTGATGTTGAAGTTGTCACAGAGGTCATATATCATCTGAAGACGTTTTTCATCCGTCGTACAATTCTCTCCAGCCTGTACCGTGAGAATTAAAATCTCCCATGATCAACCGTGGAGCAGAAGGAACCGAACAAATATCCGCAAAGTTGTTTGTGGTTTATTGAGGCTCTAGGAGGAATATAAACGGAAGCAATGCAAAGGCTTTTTATTTTTAATAACAGCCTGACATACATTAACTTCAATACCTAGAATAGGAGGAAAATTCACTCTATAGAAGGCCCGGCACTTTTTGATCCCCAGAAGTACTCCTCTCCCCCGTGAATCACCTCACGATCAAGACGAATAATATTGAAATCATGAAACGGAAGATCGATTTCGGAAGAAAACCATGTTTCACAAAGAGCCCGAGCATCACAACCGGTATTGTGATTTAAAGATTTGAATGATTCCAATTTAGGAATCAAACTTCGACAATTCCACTGTGAAACAGTGATCGAATCCATGACCTCATTTGGAAAATTATCCATCGAAGGAGATCCCAGCTGCAAGGGGAGCCGCCGGTAAAAATCCAGTGCTTCAAAAAAGTCTTCACTGTTGGAAGCATTTTAATGAGCAATGCTCCCGAGAGAGTCAGAAATTTCCAGGAGTACTTGAAGATACCTTCGACAATGTCATCAAATGAGAACAGCCCGGCCCAGGAAGAGGCCTCTGTTCTTAAAATGGGGACTTCAGGGGTTTTGGATGTCCAAGGAGGAAATCAGAAGAAGTCATAGGTGTAGTTAGTACTACGAAAACCAGGAGGAATTGGATTTTCCTTTTTCCCACCTTTTTTTTTTGAAATGGGCATGCTGGTCTCGGGCTTCTTTTCAGCAGCTTTCCGTGGGCGGACATGTCCTAACTTCCTTGAAGCACCTTCCGGGAAAAGTGAACGATGTTCCCTCTTCGGCCGAGTCGAAGATCAGACTCGTCATCTGACAGTTGAGCAACGGGATTTGTATTGGCATTGGGTGATGGAGGCCTTTTCTCACCATTTCAGCCCAAGATTTCCTGGAACGCTGTTTCAGCGAGCGTTCTATTTTTTTCCCGTGTTGTTTGTACGCCGGGCACGATGAGAGCATGAGGAGGAGTTCCCTTACAGAAAACGCATTTTGGTGTGCTGTCTGCACAGGTGCCATCCTCATGTTTCTCCTCGCATTGGAGCAGCGGTACCTTATTGCCGCAATGGGAGGTCATATGTCCCATCTGCTTGCACTTTTGGCAGATCATGACCCGAGGTACAAACAACCGCACAGGTAGTCGAAGTTTTCCCAACTCGACGTATTGAGGAAGGCTGAACCAGAGAAGGTCACACGAAACAAGTCTGAGTTGGTAAATTTCTTTTTCACCTTCACTAATCGATACTGTGCCTAATTTCTTTCGCAGCACATCCAGTATCTTCACTGGAGAAAGCAGAGGGTTCTTGAAACGACCAACCGCCTGCTTCAAAAGGAGCTCAGGGGTCATACTCGCTTCGGTGACCACCCCTTCAATCTCAATACCTCGAGCTGGGATGTACACTAAATATTCCAGTGTAAAAAACTGAGAGAAAGCAATTTCGTTAGCTTGTTTGAGTTGGACACGGCGGCTTTTAATTTATTGGGTCTCACCTTAATTGTCTCGGTCACGGCCGACTCCACACAATACAAAACAATATATTCAGAAGAAAGAGAACAAAAGCTTATCTTATATATATCACTGATCTGCTGCAGCCGGGCGACGAATGTGCTGCTGTCGAACGACGATCCGTGGCCGCGTGTGCCGGCTATACGTTGAGCTGAACGATGATGATAATGATGACGATGATGATGTTGCTGATCGGTGGTGGTTAGCAGATGATCGACTGCACGCTACACACGATGGACTGCTGGTGTGCGTGCCGTATAGATGCGGAGCAATATGGCGTTTAGGTCGTGGCAATATCGCTAATTGCAATTAATCACGTTGTTGCACTGTTTAACACTCAACGTTTTCTACTTCAGAAAACTAAGACTCGATTTCACTCGCGACTCAGAAAAAAAATAGCGCTGAAGGCTTGAAACAACTTGTGAAAAGCTTCCAAAGCAACGGAAAGCTGACCGAACGAACTGTTCCGTTCGCTTGTTCACTGGGCAACCTGTCAAAATCATACAGTGTGACCATTTGGCCGGCGTGGTCAACTCCTCCATGTTCTTGTTAAAAAGGCTATTGCTTCAGGACAGCTGACTTCATATCTCTTTCCGTTTTTTCAGAGGCGCTGTACTACGCTGTACTGAGTTGCTACGTTGTTTGAGTGGCAGTTACTGACAACAACAACAATAACATCGTAAATAGTCTTGTTGATCATGTAGTACATCAAGATTTGAACTCAAGGATGATTTGGAGTACCTAAAAAATATTCTTGCATGACTATTACAGTGTTATGATGTCCCTGGGGACTATTTGAATTCATAAGTACGGTGAAGACATCGCAAATCTCTTTATTGATCACGAAGAACATCAAGATCTGAACTCAAGGATTGTTTGGAAGCTCTAGAACAACTTATTAAAATACACTAAGGTCTAGAACAACTTATGGAAATAAACTAAGGTCTTTTTTTACACGGTTTGATTTCGGCGATAACTCCAGAACGGAACAACTTATCACATTTTTCGTTTTGGGCAAAAAGTAATCATACGGCAGTTTTTCAAACAATTCACCATTTGTGGAGTAAATACTCAAAATTTTAAAAACAGTATTTTAACCATTGGATGAAAACAAAAATTTTAATGCATGTGAATTGATCAACGCTATATAATCTTTTCTACGCAGTTTCATAGCAAAAATGAAACGTATGTATCCCCCGTGTAAAAAAGACCTCAGTGTTCATTTATTCGCAAATTTTATCCTTTTAATGGTTAAGCTACACACCTCCGTTTCGGACTGAAATAATTGGAAACTCCCTCTCTCTTTCCATTTTTCTCTCTCCCTCTCTTTCACGCGTTTTGACAAGAGACAGTGGACAGCTAAGGTATATATGAGTTTGGATTCGACCTGGGAGCCCATTCAACATTCTGATGCCTTAGCGAACGATTGTCGCAGCAATAGCAGCAGCAGCAACAGTTGTGTCTGAAACAGTGGTGTTCAGCATCTTAACTATTGAGCCAGAACCTTTAGAAAGAACGGTTTCCTTCCTGCAACAACTTAACCGCGGGGTGAACATAGATGAATTTTAAGAAAACAAGTAAGTCAGAACACCTGGTTACATACCCGGACAGTATAATCGTTTAGTTTTACTGACAATGCGTCTTAAGGTTCTATTCAATGTCAGTTTAGCATAATCTCAATACAAATATTTGGATGAATTACTTAGAGTTGCTTAGTGATCAAATGACGGTTTGTAATAAATGCTCATAGCTTTTATGTGTTCCATTAGCTGCGTTATCTTTGCCCATTTTTTACACATTCAAGAAAATTAGCTTTTGTACTTTGTTGCAAGATTGCTTCGATGAGCTCTCGCGAAATGGTAATACGAAGAAAATTTATGGACCTTGACATCCATCCCTCCGCAGCCTCACTTCATGAGACTGCTTATTCATAAAGTGCACCATGTTTCCGTCTGACAATGGTCACTGAAATATGCTGTACAATATGCATCCCTGACGATGAATTAGTGCTCTCTAAATAGAAGGTAAAAGTATTGTTCAAAACTATGTCATGAAACAATTTCAATAATGCGTTCTCTATATCGCATTTCGGTTTGTGATGTTCTTACATCCAAGCATGACATAATAATTGTAGAGCATAAGATGAATGTTGTTTTTTTTTCAGAAGAACACCCTCATAATACCGACATTAAAAGACGCCAGCAAAACTGTATTCCGTTCCTCGCTATTCCTTCCATTAACAAAATGACCAACGTGCCACAACCTTACTCAACAGTTCCATTACTTCGTGATAGTTATGCTAACATGGGAATGATAAAATGCATCCGGTTCTTAGACGAACTCTTGTGGTGAATAAAATGACACTGTAGCCGTCAACCAACTACTGTTTGGTTTGACAAGCTCTCTGATGTTGCGTCGAAAACAGGACAGTCTTGGCAGAAACAGACTATTCATCGATGTTTTCGTCTGATTTAATAAAAAAAACGTAACAATCCATACACAAAAATTTGAAGGTCCATACAAAAAACGTGACCAGACCCCCTCCCCCCGGCTATAAACAGTAATAGAATCAAAAATAACCGTTATTCTCAATATTAAATTAGATGTTCCGATGACTAAAAAATATGGTAATATCTGACATAAACAAAGTTCTTCTCAACTTAAATTAGCCTAATTCCTGTTTGGTATATTTTTCTATTATTCTTCTAAGGATTGTGCTAAAAAAATGCGACAGAAGAAAATGATCACCAAAAAAACATTTTTAGTCGGAAAGTGTTGCACTTTTTTTGATTAAAATATTAGGGGTGGTCCATAATAAATGTTCTACCTTCTGTTATGTGTGAGTTAAAGGTGAGTGATTATTTTCTATATATCGTTTTATAACAGTTTTTCGAACTTATCTTTTGACTTCACTTTTTATTTGAAAACTTTGTAAGAATGACTTTTAGGACATAAAATGACATATAAATTAACATTTTTAGATATATATATATATATATATATATATATATATATATATATATATATATATATATATATATATATATATATATATATATATATATATATATATATATATATATATATATATATATATATATATATATATATATATATATATATATATATATATAAATTAAAGGATGATGGATCGCGGATACGTTTTTAAAAAGATAAACCGATCGAACTAACTAACAAATTAAGACTGAACTTTATTTCCAATATTAAACCTAAGCTGAGTTCCCTAACGAGGCGCGTGGTTGTGGTGTTTTCTGCTGACATCCCGGTTCGCCGTCGATGGGCCGATAGATGGGTGGACTTCGGCCCAGGCAAAGTGCTGATCCTGTAGAATGCGTGTCGAACGATGGCAATGGTTCGACGATGTCGTTGCTCTCCAACCAGTGGTGTTGATGTTGCAATAATCAAGTCGTTGCACGATACTTGATGATGTGGTGTTTTGTTGATAAAGCGGTCGATTGTTACCATGGCTGATTGGACTATGGTTTTATGGTATGCTGAGTTGACAATGTCGATGAACTTGTAACTGAGGTTCGGGTGCTAAGTGGTTGTCGTTAGGTATGGCTCAGGGATCATTTGATAACTGCTCTCTCCCTATGGAAGATTCGTCTCGAATCTTGAAGAAGACGTAAGGGTTTTGTTGTTGACGAAACGTCTCGCTTGGATCCATGGTTCCGTAACGATGTTCAATGATATGAAGTGACTCATGAATGATGAACCCAAATTGCACGTCAGAATCGGAAAATTGAGTGTTTTTTGTTGTCTAATCGTGTTTCTGTATATGCGGATGAAGATGAGGTTTCACTCTGCAGACCGAGGTTTTCGTGGCTTTGATCTGTGGAGAGGGAAGATGGCATGTCTTTGGTATTATCCTGAAGTTTTACCTGTTCCGGAGAGTTGATGTTCCTTCGCATGCTCCAGATTATCAGTCCTATAATCGTAATAGTGAATGCAGTGAGGAGTCCTGTTGTTGTGTATTGTAGTATGATGTGATCCTTTTGTAATTTTTCGATGTGTCTCCGATTTTCGACGTGAAGTGAATCG
This sequence comes from Aedes koreicus, assembly GCA_024533555.2. Classification (NCBI taxonomy): domain Eukaryota; kingdom Metazoa; phylum Arthropoda; class Insecta; order Diptera; family Culicidae; genus Aedes; species Aedes koreicus. Next base: position 173,969 of record JAHHFK020000870.1, on the reverse strand, counting down.
ATCTGTTCTAGATCTGGTTTATTGAAGATTGTTGTTGCTTTGAATTCTATTCCTATTGTTGGGAGGGCTATAACCTCGTGATCCTGCGTTGTTTGTTCGTCTTCGTATTTGACTCCGTTTATGACGATGGAGCAATTAGGGTATTTAATGAGTAGTGTTCCTGTTATAATTCGAGATTTTATATTGCAATTAGAGCTCAAAATCACTGGTTGAATAGCATTCCTTAGTACTAGTGTATGGGTGTTCACTAGTCTTACGTCCATGATGTCTCGTTGTTTTGCATAAGGGCAGGATGCGTTGTCTTCATGAAGTGCGTTGTGTATACAACCATCGCCTGTTATGTTGATAAGCTCCTGTCTTTTACAAACTCTGTATTGTTCAATAATTATACATGGATTTTCTGTTGCAAACGTTAGTACTTTACTGACAATGGCAATATTGAGAGATGTTGATATAATTTTGTTTTCCTTCGGAATGGTTTCAAATTTAACATATTTGTATTCCCCTGGCAAGAATATCGGAATTTTTACAATGAATATGATTTTTGAATTTTCATGGTGGGTCTCTATTCCTAAAAATTCATATATTTGATCAAAGTTACTTATTGAGATATTCTGTTCTTCTAATTTTTCCAACATAAATTGTGTTTCCTTAGTATTTAATATTGCTTTGGATAAAATTCCAAGCCTTGAAAGTTGGACTACTTCAAAAATGTCCTTTAGTTGACTATTTAATAATTCTATATTGAATATTAAATCGTGTACTACTCCTCTTAAGTAACTTTCATTTTGAATGTTATCGTCATCATTTATTTTTGAGATTTTCCTAAGTATTTCAATTTGATGCTCGTTTACATGCTTTATGAGTTCGTTAATTTTTATTTCAAAATGTTCATTGATTTTGATTTGACGATTATTTTCGTCTATTAGCATGTTGGCTTTTGTATTAGAGTCGGCAATAGTCTGTTGAATTAATTGCAAATCGTTATCGTCTAGGTTTCCGGTCAATGATTTAATCAACGATCCGAGAGGGTTTAAAAGTCCTCTTTTTTGTCTATGTAATGGTTTAAGCCGATTATAATTATCGGTGAGTCTTTTCATTCTAATGTCTAACAGTTTATGATATGGTTCTGTCATGTTTTTTCTCTCGAACTGATGCAGTGTATATTCGAGATTCGTGAAGCTCTTTCCGAACTTTTCCAAGTCCACTATGTGAAGATGGAAATGTTGCGATGTGATAATTTTTGCCTCTCTTTCGCTAAATGCTATCAACCCTTCGTGTCGCGTAAGGTCCGTAATGGTGATGTCTGCCATTACTCTTATAGTGAATCTGGAAGAGAAGAAGTTTTAAGTACAAGTTTTGTTTCTTTGTTTCGAACGTCACTTTCGCTGACGTCTTATTTTGGTTTTATGAATTTTCCTTCCGGTCTGGTCCTGGAAGGTCTTACTGCTATCCCTTGCGATTTGATACCGCCTGTATCTGTCCCTCGTCTTACTCTTAACGCCTTGGCGCGCGATGTATACGGAATCATCTGTTTCCATGGGTGGATCCGGTTCCGTGTCTTTGTTGTGATATCGAAGAACCTGCTTTTGTGTTTTTGAAAGGGAAATAATGGCTTCATCATAGATTTTATTCCTCGTTCTTAAAATTTCTTCAATATCCATTGATCTAATTTCTCCCTCTTTTATCCCATAGAAAATTTCTTTGGGCCTTAATTTTGTTGTTGAGTGAATAGTATCGTTGTATAAAGCAACGCAAATTCTAAACAGCTCTTTTTTACTCAGATCTTCGTGTTTTGATCTACAACATCGAAACATCTCTGCAATTGTTGAATGGAAGCGTTCAACGATCCCGTTCACTTCGCTTTTGTTCGATGGTGTATAATATGTCTCGACTCGTAGGTCTTGCAACATTCCACGTACTTCAATAGACCTTAGAGCTGGTTCGTTATCACTAACCATCAGTTTAGGTTTTCCAAAAGTTGAGAAAAGCTTTACTAAACCAGAACGCACGTCGGGAATAGATCGAGATTTGATTGGAATTAAAATACCGAATTTCGACAATTTGTCTACGGCAGACAGGAAGTAGTTTGGCATACATATAAAAATGTCAACATGAATTATGTCTAGTGGTTTCTCTGGAATAGGAGTTTTCGCCAGACTCATTTTATAAGGATGTCTTTCATATTTTGAAGTTTTACATATCTCACAAAGAATGACATATGTACGAACTGCTTTCTTCATTTTTGGAAAGAAATATTTTTGTTCAATAACCATTAGGTTTTCTTCAATACCCCTATGGGCTCTTGAGTGGGTCATGTCAACAACTTCATTTTGTTCCTCTTCTGTTCTTAAATCAATCAAGAACTTTTGAGAAATAACTATTTTGAATGTTTTGACGCGTGAAAAATAATTTTTATACACAATCTGAATTGTGTTGATAATATTTTCGGGGCAGTAAATGCAATTTACTCTCTTGGGGTCGATGAATTCTTTAAGAATTCTCAAAATTGTTGGTATACCAAAAGCAATTTTTGTGAAAGTGTGCCTTAGAACCTTAGGAAAAACCTGTTCTCCAGTGCGTTCACTTTCATTTGGGTCAATTTTAAGAATTATTTGATTGGAAAAAGCATTTACTGGTTTTTCCGTGCATGGAATGAATTCCGAGTCATCAGTGTCTGCTGAATGTTGAGTAGCTGCATCTGATGAAGAATTATTCCCTTCTTCGTTGATATTTAATTCGTGGGGAATTCTAGAAAGGCCATCAGCAACAACATTTTGCTTTCCGGCACGATATCTTATATCGACACGAATAATCCAAAAGTACGATCATCCATCTTCGAATTTTCCAGAAGAGATCTTTCAGACTCACTTTAAAAGTGAGTGGTTTGCTTGATCTGTTAATAAAATAAATTTGTTACCAAATAAACTTGATCCAATATATTTAGTAACCCAATAAATTGCTAATAGCTCCTTTTCAACTTAGTGAAATGCCATTTTCTTATATTTTACTCAATGTTCTTAAGAGCAAAAGCATTGAGAGAATTATCTATTTTAATTTGGCAACAAGGTAAAGAACAGCTCCAATAGCATATTAGCAGATGCATCTGTAGTAATCCACAAAATAAAAGTACTCTCAAAATCTAGATGAATAAGAATTGCTTTTCTTAAGTAATATTTATTTGCATTTGTTAAACAATTTAAGAAAATCAGAGATATGTCCGGCTTTTTCCTCTTTCCCAAGAACATTGTTTCACAGATTTCGTAATTAGACTGAAATCTTTTATAAATTTTCTGTAATAGCCGAGTGTTCATAAGAAAGACTTAATATCTTTTTCTGTTTTAGGAATGGTCCAACTTTGGATAACTTTTATTTTCTCTGGATTTGGTTTCACTCCTTCTTCGTTTTCTACTTGCTTGAGAAAAATTTCTTCCTTTTTCAAAAACTCACTTTTGTCGAGTTGCTTATTTTTAAATTAGCCTTCTTGAGAGGCTGCAAATACTTTTCGCAGATTTGCCACAGTGTTCTTGAAGACTGTAACTGAGAACAATAATATCGTCCATAAAGACTAGACAGATAACTCCGGCTAGACCTATAAATTACAGCATTCATTGTTCTAACACAGAATATCGCTAGAAATATTTTCAACATGAAAGGCATTCGCAGATATTCATAATGTTATTTTCTGTAGAAAGCGCTGTTTTTCTGAATATCAGTATCATCCACATAAAGAATCTGATAGAATCCTGAGAGTGAATCTAGGGTAGTAAAGTATCTGCTTCTCCATAGTTTGCTCTGAGATATCTCCAACGTATTTGGAATTGCCAACCTATCGTCTATAATTTTGGCGTTGGCTTTCTATAGTCGACAACTGCTTCTCCATTTCTACAGATACCGGCAGCATCAATGTATTAGGAACAACCCAAATGGGTCAGATTCCATGGGGAGAGTGGAAAGTCTGATTATATTTTCTTTTGACATTTTCTCTATCTGTTTACAGACTTCTTGTTTGCTTGACAATGAGAGTATCTGTAACTCTTTTGATAAACTGGTATTTCATCTCTTGTTGCGATTTTGTGTTTAACTGCATTTAGTAGCAGATAAGGGATTCATCATCTAGGTGAAATGCTTACTTGATTCTCATTAATCAAGGCAAGTATTTTTTCTTTTTCTTCACTGTTCAAATGTTTTAATCTCAATTGATCGATGATCTTTTTATATCTGCCTAGTTGAAGCAAAAGTAGAATTGAGTTCATTTCTATGAAAGGGAACATTCAGGGTATTTTTGAGATCGACTTTGAACAGATATTTCAATAGAAGCGTTTGTACAGATTAGTGCAGCATTTTTTACTGAAACAAGTACGCTTTACCAGTTTTCAGCATATTGAAATCATGCACAAATATGGGAAGGTGGAGATACTTCAAAATCTTCTTCTAAAAAATCATCACAAAGATTTTTTCAACACTGCAAATTCTATGTTAGATATAGATTCTCACGAGATTTCTTTTGAGAAGAGTTCAGAGTATTTTCTCCGCCATCTCAGAAATTTTTGTTCAAGGAATGATCAACGAATTGTCATTTGTATCAATTTTTGCTTCTAGTCCCAGTAGCAATTCCTTAACCTATAAGACCATGAAAAAATTAGTGAAAATCAAAAACATGAAATTCAGAAAAAAATATCTATTGAATCCAAGAATGAGTTAAAAATTTGCATATCTATCGATCAAAAGTATTTCCAGATACTGTTCGACACGGCTGTAGCAAGGTATTAAGTAGAAATGAATTTTTCTGTTAAGCAAGAGCAAAATGTGATTTTATTCACTCAGGTATCCACTAGTAATTTGAGCTCAAACCCTTAAGCATGTCAGAATTTTTGATATAGAAAATGAAGTTTTTACTTTCTACACTTGGATATTGAGTCAGAGTTTTCAGTTGAAAATTGGAGATTTTCAGCGTAGTTTTAAGATTATCTTCAGATTCATGTGTGATTGTATGGGGAGCTCCTGATCAGCACCATCTTGCTGTTCAGGATACAAATCCTCGTAGTAGTTATCATTGAAATCAATTGAATGATAATCATATTAGTAAAAACTTATGACATCTAAGGTAATCGTAGTAGAAAGCATCATGATAGCACTTCGTCGTGTGTAGAAAATCGCGATTTCTATTCCATATTACGTAATTCTGTAACTCTAGCTGTTCTGGGTGGAACGGCTGGAGTAAACCTATTTCTCTGTGGAAACGGTTGTCTTTGAGAATTACTACTTTGATTTTGCTGGGGTCTGTTCATATAGTTTACAAATTTGGACCTAATGGATCTATCGACATCCATCTCTTCTGGTGCCGGTAGTGCTTTTGGAGGTGGTCGAGAACCTAAATTATCATTATGATGAGGAACAAAACGCGGCACAAAATTTGGTCTCTGAGGTTGGGAGTAGGGCATTGGTCTATGAAGAGAATATGTTGGTGGAATGTGTCTTGGTGAATTTGTAGGGAATTGAAAAGTAATTGGTTTGGGCGGACGCGCCGGTAAATTTGGTCTGTTTAAGCCATTTCGGCTCTGGAAATTCCTTTCTTCGACAGCAGCGTCGAAGGCTGTTTTCAAATTTTTGGGCTGTCTAGCTCGGACATTTCCTCCGATTGGTTCTTTTAAACCAGCGAGGAATACTTGCAACGCATTTTCTTGAATGCGTGCATATTCTGTCCCACTGTAACATTTCCATCATTAGTGGAAATGTTTGTGTGGTTTATTAGCAGCGATAGCAAAGTTTTGTACCTGCCCGAAAAAGTTTTCAATGGAAGTTGTTTGCTGTATTTGAAACAGCTCCCTCGTAAGCGTGACAGGGTCGCGCTTATCGTTGTAGTATGCTATAAGGTTTTCCTTTATAGCATTCCACTCTAAGGGGGTTCCATTTGTCTCGAGAACTTGGTCGGCCTCATTGATAATTTTCGCCCTAATAGCTTGTAGCCAAATCTTTTCGAACGGCGTATTTTTAAGCGGTTCGATGAAGGGTAATAGATTTTCTACGGATCGTGGCAAGGTAAGGAATTCTATCGGATTCCCATCAAAAGGGTTGCAGCTCCCGGACTGCTTGCGGGGTCTGTAACGATTTCATTATTTTATCCGCCTGGTCTAATAACCTGGCTGTTTCGTTTATTCGTTCTTGTTCTTGATTCATGTTCCTGTTGGATAGATGAAGAGGGTTTGGTTGAGGAGGTGGTGGTGGAATAGGGTTCTGGTTTGAGTTTTGGGAATTATTCATTGTATTATTTTCTCAGTTTTCTCAGGTTGTAAGGACTATACCTGTCCATAAAAATTGAAAGAGAAAAAGGGAGGTCTTTTGATTCAAAGAGAAAGAAAAATAAGGTTATTAAAATGTTTTGATGATGGTTTCGAAAATTCTAATGGTTTTATAGCTTTTATAATTTTATAACTTCAGTTATGTTTTTCTTTACATTAATAGTAAAATGTCCTTAATCTAAATGCGAATATTCTCTCTGCTGTACCGTCGGTTGCTTTCGGGGAGCAATTGCACTTGCACTGCTCCAATCACAATCATACAACAGATATGCACTCTGCTATGTGATTAGATACACGCGTAGAAAAGGGCAGGGAGCAGTTTCTCCGAAAGGCTTTCTTATTCTAAATGCAGATATTCTCTCTGCTCCGACTGCGCTCACGACAGATATTCTCTCTGCTGTATAGTCGGTTTGCTTTCGGGGAGCAATTGCACTTGCAATGCTCCAATCACACTCGTGCAACAGATATTCACTCTGCTATGTGATTAGATACGCGCGTAGAAAGACGCGGGGCTTAGTTTCTCCGAAAGACTTCTTTATTCTAAATGCAGATATTCTTGCTGTACTGATTACGTGCTCAACAGATATTCACTCTGCTACGCTCTCAGTCTCCTACTCGGTACGAAATTCGCACTGTGCCGGTGGATGGTCAGTCAAGAATTTTATTTTTTTTTCTGCACCAAACATATGATCAGATATGCACTCTGTCATATGGCTGGCTTGCTTACTAACTAAGAAAGTTGCTTATTTACATAGCAATTGTGAACATTTTCTGGTTCAACTATAGCAATCCGCTGTGAATGTTGGTTTCACGCATTGCGTGAGATTTACACTACACTGACGAATGACAGAAAAATGTTTGTAATGATTTATGTTGCTCCACGAGCGCAATAGAACAGTATAGAAAAGAATTTTAAAATCACTTACAGTAGTATTAACAGCATTTCTACTCTGATGCCGTGGAGAATGCACTCGATGTGGACCCGCTACGGTGGTGATGATTTTCCAGATGTCGCTGTGTTCCGTTTCGCCTCGGAAATTTGATAATTTACACCGTTATTCTTGGTTGTTATTCGTTGGGTCTTTAGACTTGCAGTTTCTTCTATCTGCTATCACACACATCTATTCAATTTGTTCGGGTTTCAAAGCACTACAGAAATTCTCGATTCCATTTAATCTTCAAGTCTCACAATTCCGAATTAATTATTTGGCTTTCGATTTTAATCACTCGCTAGTGTGTGTTTCTTTGCTTCATAAAATCTTTTGTCACAAAAATCTTCGTTAGGTTTTCAATTATCATCAGAAGTTAAACTCGAATAAAAGGTTGTAATTTTTTCCAAATCACTGCATTTGGATAACCAACTAACAATTTTTTCTTTTCTTTGGTTTTTCACCACTTATAGTTCACTTCATCCCTTTTCGGGGGGATCTTCCGTTGCACTATCACTTTTTTGAACTTGGGAGTGAAATCGACTCCGTACGACTGCGCCAATTAAAGGATGATGGATCGCGGATACGTTTTTAAAAAGATAAACCGATCGAACTAACTAACAAATTAAGACTGAACTTTATTTCCAATATTAAACCTAAGCTGAGTTCCCTAACGAGGCGCGTGGTTGTGGTGTTTTCTGCTGACATCCCGGTTCGCCGTCGATGGGCCGATAGATGGGTGGACTTCGGCCCAGGCAAAGTGCTGATCCTGTAGAATGCGTGTCGAACGATGGCAATGGTTCGACGATGTCGTTGCTCTCCAACCAGTGGTGTTGATGTTGCAATAATCAAGTCGTTGCACGATACTTGATGATGTGGTGTTTTGTTGATAAAGCGGTCGATTGTTACCATGGCTGATTGGACTATGGTTTTATGGTATGCTGAGTTGACAATGTCGATGAACTTGTAACTGAGGTTCGGGTGCTAAGTGGTTGTCGTTAGGTATGGCTCAGGGATCATTTGATAACTTATATATATATATATATATATATATATATATATATATATATATATATATATATATATATATATATATATATATATATATATATATATATATATATATATATATATATATATATATATATATATATGACCGAAGAACCCATTACAGGACCATCCAGTATAGGCACTACAGGTATGTTATATAAAAGTTCATATAATTCTGTTTTAATTTGAATTCTTCTCTTGCAATTGTTACTGGAACATTTTTATTTTTACATTCTTTTAGAATCGTGCGAAGCAACCAGTCACGAAACAATTGCCCTTGCAGGACCGTCCGGCATTGTTCCTTTTCCCTACCAAAGTAAATAATAAAATAGAAATTATTTGCATGATTTCCAATCAATCAATTTTTAATCAATAATTTGTTATATTTATTTACAGGCTCATTGGAAACAACCAGCTATGAATCGATCAGTACCACCAATAACACGTTTTTGTCTGACGATAATGAAATGCTAACACAGCTTAAGGATAAATTTAAGGAAACAAAAGATAGCAATGAGTGGTATAGGATTTTAACCACACTGCCCAAAAGTTGGTCTACATATAGGATTATGCAAGAGTTTGATGTTTCCCAATATATGGCCAACCAAGTGAAAGTATTACAACAACAGGAGGGGAATAATGTCAGTGCCTAAAAAAGAGGATTAGTAGAGCTTCGTTAGGAGAGGAAACGCTAATGCGTGTTCGTAATTTTTATAATAGCGACGATATAAGTCGTGTGTGCCCGGGAAAAAGGGATTATTTGATATCCAACAATGAAGAAGGTAGGATCTACATACAAAGAAGGTTAGTTTTATGCAATTTGCAAGAGGCGTACTCCATATTTAAAAATACTCATCCTGATATTAAGATTGGATTTTCGATGTTCGCCAGTAACCGTCCAAAACACTGCATTTTGGCAGGAACAAGTGGCACGCATACGGTGTGCGTTTGCATTTACCACCAAAACGTTAAATTGATTTTTAAAACACTCCAAAGTAAACAATTACTTCCAGATGGTGTTCAGTCCTACCATGATATGTTTTCAAAAATAATTTGTCAAAATCCAAATGAGCATTGCTGGCAGCAATGTTGCGAAAATTGTCCGGGAATGCAAATTTTGGCGGTAGAACTTATGACCATTCTTAATAACGGTCACGTTGAATCATTACAATTTAAACAATGGCGTCAAGCAGAAAGATGCAGTTTGGACTTAGTTGAAATGGACACACAAGAATTTATTGATACTTTTTTAGAAAAATTACTCAATTTATTGCCACATAACTTTTACAGCTGAGCGACAGGCAAACTATTTAAAACACGTGAAAAACAATTTAAAAGCTACTGAGTGTATCATAATCTGTGATTTTTCGGAGAATTATTCATTCGTTGTGCAGGATGCAGTTCAAGGCTTTCATTGGGCAAACGCTCAATGTACTATTCACCCTTGTGCTATTTATTTTAAAGATGAAGAATCAAATGATTTGAAGTTTACCAGTTTTATTGCAATTGCTGATTTCACTAAACATAATCATGTCGCAGTGCGTCTTTTTTTGACTCAATGCATAGCGTTCATAAAAAGTAAGTTATCAGGTTTAGAGAAAATTTATTTCTTCTCAGATGGATCTGGAAGCCAATACAAAAATAAAATGACCGCTTTTAATTTGTGCAACATGCAAAAAGATTTTGGCATAGATGCCGAGTGGAATTTTTTCGCTACTTGTCATGGAAAGGGCCCTTGTGATGCTTTGGGAGGCGTATTGAAACGAAATGCTGCGAAAGCCAGTTTGCAAGATCATCACATAACAACGGCCGAAGAACTTTATTCATGGGCTATTTCTAAGCCAGACTCGAAAATACACTATCAATTTTTTTCGGAATCCGACTATAATAAAATGGAAAGAAAATTAAAAAATCGTTACACACGTGTGAAGCAAATTTCAGGGACTCAGTCATTCCATAGTTTTAAGCCTCAAAACGAAGAGTATATTATTGTGAAACAAAATTCATTTTCAACGGAAGAAAAATGTATAAAATTGTTATGAAAAAACTTAATAAATAAAAATAAATGTATAAAAGTGTTTTTCTTATTTTTTAACATGTTCATCATGTCGCGCGGCTTTAAAGTGTTTTTTTCTTGGAACTTACACTAAGCAAAAATATTTGAAATTTTAAAGCCTTATTTATTTGAAAAGGTAATCGTCAAAAAATAGCAATTGGTCTGTGTGGTTAACGGAAAGCCTTAAAGACTGATTCGAATGTTATACTAAGTTTGTAAGTAACTCATAGATTTCATTAGTCATAGGTTTGATTGGATGGAGACGCATGGTAATCTACCATGCATCTTCATCGTTTCTACAGGCGGGTGATGTATAAAATGAAGAGTAATGATTTATTATTTAAAAAATTGTATCTCCAAAACGACACGCAGAACATCTCCAATTTTTTGATATGTTATGTAAAATTGAATGCTCTTTCATTTAAAAATACTAAAACAAGGAGTCGTTGAGGCCCCTCGCAGTCAAATTCAAGAAAAACTATTTGTTTTGTATTTTTTTCATACAAAAATTGATATATTCAAAGGTTTCGTATTTTTGCTTGGAAATTCAAAAAAATACCAATACAATGGCCAAAAATGACTAAAATCGGTTAAACGGTTTAGGAGTTATAAATTTTTGAAAATTGAAGATTTTGAAAAATCACGATTTTTTGGACCAGTCTAACGCAGAAAGGTCCAGTCTAATAACGAAATAAAAAAATACGGGTCTAATATTTTTCGATGTTGAACAATCCTACCGAATATTATAAAATTCTGAGAGATCGTATAACTTTTTTTCATGGAATTGCTGTATATATATATATATATATATATATATATATATATATATATATATATATATATATATATATATATATATATATATATATATATATATATATATATATATATATATATATATATATATATATATATATATATATATATATATATATATATATATATATATATATATATATATATATATATATATATATATATATATATATATAAAAATGGATTTCTGTCTGTCTGTCTGTCTGTCTGTCTGAACCTAATAGGCTCGGAGACTACTGAACCGATCGGCGTGAAAATTTGTATGCAGGGGTTTTTGGGGCCGGGGAAGGTTCTTAAGATAGTAAGAGACCCCTCCCTCCTCTGAAAGGGGGGGCTCCATACAAATGAAACACATATTTCTGCATAACTCGAGAACTGATCAAGCAAAGGAATCCAAATTTAGCATGCGGAAGTTTTTGGAGGCAAGAAATGTTTCTATGGTAGTTTGAGACCCCTCCCCTCTCTAGAAAGGGAGGCTCCCATACAAATGAAACAGAAGTTTCTGCATATCTCAAGAACTAATCAAGCGCCCATTTTCCTTGGGGTTTTTTGGGGCCAACAATGTTTCCAACCTGGTTGAGACCCCTCCCTCTCCTGAGGGGTGTGCATACAAATGAAACTAAATGGAACCAAATTTGGCAGTAAATTTGTGGGGTTTTCTGAAGGCAAGAAATGTTTCTAAGGTAACTCGAGACCCTCCTCCTCTCTAAGAAGGGGGGCTCCTCATACAAATGAAACACAAATTTCTGCATAACTCGAGAACTAATCAAGCAAATGGAACCAAATTTGGCATGTGGAGGTTTTTGAAGGAGAGAAATGTTTCTATGGTGGTTTCAGACTCCTCCGCCATCTGGAAGGGGGGGGAGGGGGTTTCCATACAAATGAAACACAAATTTCTGCATAACTCAAGAACTAATCAAGTAAATGGAACCACATTTGGCAGGTGGAGGTTTTTGAAGGCAAGACATGTTTCTAAGTTGACTCGAGACCCCTCCCTTCTCTGAAAGGAGGGCTCATATACAAATGAAACACAAATTTCTGAATAACTCGAGAACTTATCAAGTTAATGGAACCCAATTTGGCATGTGGAGGTTTTCGAAGGCAAAAAATGATTCTATTTTGGTTTGAGACTCCTCCGCTGACTGAAAGAGGGGTCTCTCATACAAATGAAACACGAATTTCTGCATAACTCGATAAAAATTAAAGCAAATGGAACCAAATTTGGCATGTGGAGGTTTTTGAGAGAAACAAATGTTTCTAATGTGGTTTGAGACCCCTCCGGTTTCTGGAAGGGGAGACACCCATAAAAATCAAACATAATTTTTAGCATAACTCGAGAGCCAATGAAGCAAATGAAACCATCTTGCGTGAGGGTTTGTCTGTCCGGTTGGAACACTTGACACTAACTGTTGAAACGCTTTATGGCTTATGGTTATAGCACCATTACTCGCTTTCTGAAAAGAGAAGGACACGCCGCACAAACTGATACACCCCGATAACTCTCTCTCTCTCTCTCTCTCTCTCTCTCTCTCTCTCTCTCTCTCTCTCTCTCTCTCTCTCTCTCTCTCTCTCTCTCTCTCTCTCTCTCTCTCTCTCTCTCTCTCTCTCTCTCTCTCTCTCTCTCTCTCTCTCTCTCTCTCTCTCTCTCTCTCTCTCACACACACACACACACACACACACACACACACACACACACACACACACAGAAAAACTCACTCTGGTGCTGCACATTTTTCTCCGTTTACTTGGTTCACTCTTCCGAATGCAATCACACTGGCAATACAGGCACGCTAGTAAGTAGTGGCTGTTTGAATAAAACTGGGCACACGAACCAAATTAAACTCTTTTGCATCACAAAAGGCACTGGGGACAAAATCTTTTTTCCTCGTTTTCTTCAGTCGTCAGACTTCATTGTTTATAACCCGACCCCTCAAACTTCCCCAGAAAAGAATTTGCCATGTCCCATTCGACTTTGCTTGGACAGAACAAAGGAAGAGCCAACAAGCCTCCAATATTTTAATCCCCCGGAACAAGTGACTCAAAAAACCATAAGAAACATTTCCAAACTCACACTGGACTAAATATCGCTCTTCTACACAATCTAAACATAACATTGTTTAATTTTTTCACTGTTCGAACTTTGTATAGTCGACCAAAGAAACCGACTGACATCCGGCTCCCATGGAAACATCCTCGAAATCCTCAACAAAACTATTTGCTCAAGCGCACTAATAATTCAAAGCTTCCACGAGTCACAGTTCACACTCCTAGTTCACAATGCGCCAATGCACTTTTCTCCATTTCCGCTAACACTTTTCCAAATCACTCGCGAAAAAAGTTGAAAATTTTATAATCGATGAGCCCAGTGTGATGGTTCGAGAACTAATCAAGCAAATGTAACCAAATTTGGCATGTTGGGGGTTTTAAGGGCAATGATTGTATGGTGGTTTGAGAAACAACCCCCTACGGAAGGGAGGGCTCCCAAACAAATGAAACACAAATTTCTACCAATAATGAGAGGTATCCAGGTAACTTAAACCCAAAACGTGTATTTCCTCGGGTAAGAAGCTTGAACCTCAGCTTATTTAAGAAAAAAAAACTCATTTCGAAAAAAAAAACCATAAACGTGCCAGTGATATAAAATTTTCCTTCACTTTATTTGCAAGCGCAGCAGCGCACGCACCGGGTTCAGCTAGTTTATATATACAGACATAACATAATGAACATTTTCCACTGAAAATCATCGTCCCTAAAATCCTTCAAAGCGCCATCTATTTGAGCACATTGTGATGGGTAATGAGGCTCAACAGATGGTGGTAATGTACTAACCTAAGGGAATCGACTGCGCACGACCAGTGGTGATAATATCTGCTAAGAAATATTTAAGAAATTCATCGTTTAGTGCTCATGTTGTTTACTCATGTTTATTTATTTACCTCAATAAATCTACATTGATCTTTGTACACATATACGTTAACACTTGTATATTGAGAATTATAAATTAACATGTGCATATTTACATTTGAATACATTTATAGAGGAAGAACGGTCCGTAAAAAGTTCTTGTTAGCTGCCTGCAAGATTTGGAGGTTCAATTAGTCTGAAGCAGAAACATGGATTATGAAGATGAGGTTTGCGTATTAATTTGAATTGATTTAGTATTAATGTATACATACAAATGCAAAACGCCAAATGGGTATATATCAAAATATATATGCTAATGCGAATAATTATAATATGTATATGTATTTTGGTAGAATATGGTAATTCAGTAATTCTGTGAAAATGTAGAAGGAGAATAATCTCGCTCATCGCCATAAAGGCACCAAGAGTGGACAGTAATGTTTCCCTGCATAGTATGAAAGATATATGAAGAGAAAGTTGAAAGTTCACGTCAGTGTACGGTGGGCCTAGAAATAGAACAGAAGTCAAGCTCACCCCACTCTCTTAGTTGGGATGTTGAGGCAAATGAAACGTCATGGTTTCAATACTACTTTACCATGCCTTTTCACTCAATTTTCAAAACCTCTGTTCTATTCCTAGCCTACTGTACACTGACGGAACTTTCAACTTTCTCTTCATATCTTTCATTCCTAGCAAAACATTACTGTCCACTCTTGGTGCCTCATGGCGATGAGCGAGACATCTCCTTCTACATTAGAATTATGAATTACTATATTTACCAAAATACATATACATATAATTATTCACATTAGCATATATATTTTGATATATATACCCATTTGGCGATTTGCATTTGTATGTATACATTAATACTAAATCAAATCAAATTAATACGCAAACCTCATCTTCATAATCCATGTTTGCTTCAGACTAATTGAACTCCAAATCTTGCAGGCAGCTAACAAGAACTTTTTTACGGACTGTTCTTCCTCTATAAATGTATTCAAATGTAAATATGCACATGTTAATTTATAAATCTAAATATACAAGTGTTAATGTATATGTGTACAAAGATCAATGTAGATTTACGGAGGTAAATAAATAAACATGAGTAAACAACATGAGCACTAAACGATGAATTTAAATATTTCTTAGTAGGTAGTATCACCACTGGTCGTGCATAGTCGATTCCCTTAGGTTAGTACATTACCACCATCTGTTGAGCTTCATTACCCATCACAATGTGCTCAATAGATTGCGCTAGTATTTTTAGTGACGATGATTTTCAGTGGAAAATGTTCAATATGTTATGTCTGTTTGCTTGTAATAAAAATGTCAATATATCAATGAAGATAGGTAAGTATAAAAATATAAACATTGTCATATGAAACTCACGTTGCTACGCTCTTTTATCATAATTATTGATGCTGCTGATCGAAAGCTATGCAAGCAAAAAAAAATGCAAAATTTGATATTTTAAAATGCGTTTTTCTTCAGAAGTGGACAAGAGGAGACAAACGATTTTGCAAAAAAAAATTGTAGATAAAAGTTTAAACTTTCAGACTATGTGTTCCGGTTTTGCAACTTTTTTTAAATAAGGGAGTAAGATATTTGAAAAATACATTTTTTATACTTCAACCTCCATAGCTGTGTTCAAACAATAGTTAGCAATTATCTCAAACCTACAAAATGATCGTCATTCTTTGCCCCAGAAGTAATTTCAACAAAGTTTTTAAATTAAAATTGAAATAAAAGAATTAAAACAAAACAATTTATTTTAGACCCACCAGAAGGAAAGTAAAAAAAAAACTGTTATAAAACGAAACCCAGATCAGACAGAAATTAAGTATTTTCATCAAAGCTCTTTTATATTAAATTATCTACAGTTAAGTATGTGTAAAAGTTCCTTTAAAGCATATGAATAAAAAGAAATCATTTTAATTATGAGCATAGAAGGACCACCCTAGTCACTATCCAAGCCAAAAGATAGATCTCATTTTTCACATTAAATCTTTCAAAGAATATTTCATAAGCCTAAAGTTAATGGTTTTTGAGTTATCGATTTTTTTCGCGTAATTTGACCAATCGTACCACAGTGCACCGGCGCCGGCTGGCATTTTCAAAAAACGTACTGTCGTTTGATCAAATGTAAGCAATAAATTTACTATTTTTTATATTGCTGTTTATATACAGGTATACTTCGAATAAATGGTCTCTCGATTATATGTACCCCCCTCTGGCTCAGGAAGTACTAGCACACCGGTCCTAAGCTCGGTCCCAAGCTTACAGATTCGCGCCCCTAATAACGTAACTCACACCAGCGCACTCTCAAATATTCTGTCAAAATAACACAGCGAATCAAAACAAAAACAGAGATATTAGTACCGAAAGGTACCGAAAATCGCAAGAGTGTATTGCAAGGTGCAGATTGCAAGGTGTACTTTGGACCTAAGGGTTCTACAACAGTGAACCATTTTCAAATCACTAGTTTCATATTGATTGTTGGTACAACGCTCTTTTTTGGCTGTATGATTATGTTGTAAGCTTTTTTTGACCCCGGTCTTGTAAGAGGTTCCTGTAAGAGATAAACCGATCCCCGCCCTATATAGATATATTTCGCTTATATTTCCTATTAGATTGTCAGTTTAATTCTAGGTTACTGTGGTATTAATGTGGGTTGATTCACGTTAGCGTGTATTTTTTTACATTTCGTGAGAATCGTGATCGTGATCGTGAGAAAGTTAGTTCCCCTAAATTGACTTGAAATCGTGCAGACTGAAATCTGACAAATAGCTTCTGATAATTCTTCCAAAGCAAGAAGAATTCTCCTCACTGCTAAGGTGAAGATTATAAAAGACTTGGAGAATCGAGTTTCAATCCGAGATGTGAGTATTGCAACAAAGCACGATCTACCACATACAACAAACAGCAATCTAAAACAAATATAATGAACAAAATTGCGAACATCTGTGACTAGAAGAGACTTACTCTGGCTCGACCAAGACTCCCGGATAACCGGCTCAGTAGCAAGAGACCCCCGAACCGAGTCACAGGGCCGGCATGCTACTAGGTAATTCGGAGGGGCACGCGGAACAAAGTGTGCAGAAATTGTGGAATTCTTATTGTGAACAGGACTATTGAAAGAATGGAAGCTAAAGTGTGCAGGTTGAAAAGTCTAGGAATTTATTGAACAATTATTTCACGGAGCTACAAGTTTTATTGGGCTATTGTGGGGTGTGTGGTGTGGTTTCTGCTGCTTTGGTACTTACCTGCGTGCTCTGTTGCAGGACGTTGGCGAGCGCTCGCGGATGGTGGTGATCTACGTTGGTGGCGTTGGTATTCGTTGACCACGATGGTGGATCGGTGGCTTGTGGGCCGGATTGTCCTTCGACAATGGCTGGACGGGGACTTCGATTGTCCCGATACAATGGCGACTGTTGATATGGCGGAGTTTGGGCTTGGGTTAGTGGGTTGCGATGGCGGTTCGTAACCGGTGAAGCTACCGGTAGTAGCTTTTCTGGGTCATCGGCGTCCTCCTTCGTTGACTCGATCGATGGACCACGGACGAGACCGTATTGGCCACATCGAGAAGGGTAATTCCTCCTTTACGATTAGGACATTTAGTCCGAGGTTGTTGGTCGTCTTTGGATAATTAGACCAAGACAGCCTGAACTATCTTGGTCGACTCCTGGCGATCGTGAGGCTCTGTGGAACAACAATAAAAAAAAAGGTCCTGAAGGACAAATTGCGTTAGAACCACAGCTCAAATTGTTCTTAGCCACGAATTATTACCTGACGAATCAGTGGGCTGTTTCTAAAAAGCACTGCACTTTTGGGTTCAACACGTTTGGGTTTTTGCACTAACGTTGTGATCGCACGCACCCCGGTTTACTAATGATTATCCGTTTGCCATTTCATTTTCCACCCGTTCCATATTTTCTCCATTTTCTTTCCTTATCACCACCCATTCGTATTCATATTCGTCCCCCAATTCAATTTTCTTCCCACAGTTGACCACGACAACCTTTCAGTCTTGTTACCATTAAGCATAATTTTTAATTTATTCAAAAATCATTTTGGTAAGCCAGGATGTGCTCCGTGTTCAACCAGAGATTTTTTTTTTAATGAATTGGTTAGTGTGGGTGGTAACTTCGGAAGTCGTGGCTATATCGAAAAGTTGATTAATATGAGTTGATATGGAGATTCGTCTTTTTGAAAATTACAGGCGAGAAATTGTCCAGCAAAATGGCAATTATTGACGAGAACGTCAATGTTTTTGCAACAGAAATGTGTTCCAAAGATTTGTTTCCAAGTTTGGCTGCTGTTGGAAAAAACCTATACTTAAAACGCGCGCCTACCAACACATACGTTGACAAAGAATCATCTACCACAAAGAAAGTAAACAAAGAGCGTCTGACTTTCATGCCATGCGCAAACATGGACGGTTCATTAAAGTTGTTTCTGGAAGTCATTGGAAAATTCCTTAAACTTCGAACGTTTGAAAGAGTTGCCTGTTTATTACGCCGCATCAAAGAATGGATGGATCTTTTCAAAGTTTTTGATAGAAAATGATCTCCCTATGTGAGCAGCTCTTGTTTTGAACAACTGTTCTGCACATTTTAATGCGAGGAATTGCGGACTGATGATGGTGCTATCTGGACAATGTTTCTGCCGCCCAACACCACAGCTGAAATTTAAACAATGGATTAAAACCTGATCCAAATGATAAAATCACGCTACAGACAGATCGTGATGCAAGAGGTTCTGGGAAGATCAGGAGAGTTTCACGACAATGTTAAGACGATCAATGTGAAGGATGCTATCTTCTGGATTGCGCAATTGTCGGATCTAGTTCCTCAAGTTTTCCATATGGAAATCGTGGAATCTGTTGTACAATCCGGAAGACGTGGAAGATGAAGATGACCAGCACCAGTGAGTAAAAAGATATCAACGGAGATCCTTCGGCAAAGTTATGACGATGACGATGAGTTTAAGTGCACGACAATGAAGAAGTCTGCACATTGTAGACAAAATACGAGTATCTGTCAAGATAAGCAAATAAAGGTAGTTGGAATTAAATGGAAATTACTAATCATTCTTCTCATTTTCTAATTAAAGTTATGACGTCAAGCTTTATCGATGATGAGAATGTTGAATATGAAGTTCTGAAAGATTCAGTAATAGTGGAACAGGTACGCAATCCTACAGCTGACGTCGAGATAATGTATAATACTATGGATTACAGCCTACCAGAAGATGGCAGCATGAATGTTTCAGAATCTATTGATCCAGCGGACAACTTCCAGTTAGATTCTGATGAATCGACGTTGAACACTATGGACCCAATGAGTAGATATGCTGAAGAAAACGGTTGAACACAATTTTTTAACGAAAAAATCACTAGGACCCCTTTAGGGCTTCAAATGGTGAGTTGACAACTTCGAAGGAGGGTGCGACCTACCTCTCGTCCTCACAAGTTCCCACCCTACGCCTCCACCAATAATATGATCACAAAAGACTGCCAGCTGAAACATGGAGACGCTACGTGCGGGCGTAGTCTGGGCAGTGTTGTCATTCAGACAAAAAGCGAAGTGAGGGGGTGCGACTGAAGATCTTATACCTGTTAATCATATTGTATATTATCCACTCTCATTTTATTAATAATTTCAGTACGCTATGGAATTATCTTTGAATTCCAAAATTATTTAAGCGCCTGGAGCAACATGACAGGCATCAAAGGCTGAATTTTGTATTTCAGCATTTCAGCATAACATTTTATTTAAAATTGCACTTCTGAACTTCAACTACTTTATTCATAAAAGATGGGCATGTGCTTATAAGTAATGTAGGATTATATTTTAATATTGTGTTTGTGGTATTATGGTAATATAAGCCATTTATTTCTAGAAATTATCCAACCGAACTCTTTGTTCACTCCAATTGCTATATTTGTAATGTTGTTGAAACAGTATAAACAAAAATATTAAAAAATATTACAATGTCTTGTAAAATAATCTTTTATTAAAATTTTATCTTTGATAACGGGTGTTCAATAAAAAATGAATGCTGTATTTAAAGGAGCATCATGCGGATGGGAAGAAACGTATTCCGGCCGGACAAGGCGTCTTCCCCATTACGCCAAGAAGACGCTAGAGTATCTTGAGCAGAAAAAGATACCGTACGTGCCGAAAGAAAGGAACCCGACCAACTTGCCCCAGTGCCGTCCCATTGAGAATTTTTTCGGCTCCCTCAGTGCCCTAGTGTACAAAAATAATTGACGGGCCAAGGATGCGAAGCAGTTGACCACGAGGATCCAGAATTGTATTCGAAAGATGGACGTCAGTGCCGTCCAGCGTTCTTGTGAGAGCATCGCGACTAAGTTGCGTTATACGGCTGACCAGGGCCCTTTCTCCAATATTCATTGAAATCGCAACATTTTGAAGAATAAAACATTTTGTTTTTAATAAAAAATACTGAAATTGGGCGTTGAAAAATAAAATTTTTTTTTTTTACTATATGTCTGAAAAAATTCTCATTTTTTATTGAACACCCGTTATTTTGAATGATCTAATCTGTTTTCAGCTTTGCCAGGACTAGTAGGATATTAATACATATCTAACTTATCTAACATATCTAATTTATTTCCTCTTATTACAATCCATTCAAGTTCGAAATTTGAATAAATTAGCATTTTTGTCTCTAATGATATCTTGATTTGTTGTGTACAAAATATATTAAATATTAAATAACATATAAAAGGGAAAGGAAGGAACCATCAGGGCACCCAAGAAAATGATTTGGATAGGAAGCATGGGATTCCCTATTGTTAACAATTCGTGGAACGAGGGCGGGCTCTTCGACCCCATCTATTGGGTTTATTCTGTCAATCGAGGGCGTGATTCTAGTGCTGTGAGTGAACTTGCTTTAAGGGTCTCTGCTTACAGGCCCGCCCAAACGTTTTTGGCCCTTCATAGAGGAGCTTGATGATCACAAACAATAATAGAATCCTGATCAAAACGTTTTTCAGATTATTCCACTGCTATGGAAAGTTACCTTGCTGCAATAGATGGTAGTATTACATAATCATCATCATCATAATTTTTTTAACGAAAAATCACTAGGACCACTTTACATTCTATGGTGCTGGAAATTTTTGTTTCAATACTTCATAAGCATTTGTTGTTTGAAATATCGAAATAAAAAATATGCTTCGATTTTATGTACATTGCTGGGAGAAACTAAAATTTACATGTAATTATCTTTATAAATTATCTCCTGTTCTTCTATAACCATTCAACTGAAGCACATTTTTCAAATTTTTGCTCCCCTATGCAAAGCGATTTCAAATTCAGGTGGTATAGGCCTCCCAAAATTTGAACTTATTTATTTTAGATTGGACTATGTACAGTCAGTTTAAAATTGATATGGGAATGACTATAGGAAAAGCCAGCTTTGTGTTCGTAACACTTTGAAAATAAAGGCTGACTATAGGTAAAATGTTACGCTCCTCACGCGCCGCTTGCACGCCTCTAGTGTTAGAAATCGAAAAATCGTTGACAGTAGTTTGTTTACACTTCTAAAGAGAATCTGGAAGTCCCTGCCCTTCGGTTCAGAAAGGGGTATGGGTGCGTTCTGACGGCTTGGTCGCGGTAGATTTCATGTGTGAATAGGCTACCACATCAACGTTGATAAGTGCCTGAACAAAAGGAACAACTTGTAATGATCACTTGAAGATGCGATGGGAGATCATTGCCCTGATATTCCCAATTGTAACACGTAGTAAAATGTGACTTTTCTTCTATAACTGAACGAAAATGAATGGAGTAAGCGAATGGAAACTCATCAGGAATGATCTCTCATATCTGGATCAACAATAGAAAAGGGCCTATCAACATTTGTATACAAACACTTCTGAGCCTATTTCCTCGCAAAGCGTAGGCCTCCCACGCAAAACCAATACCATCATCATGTAGGGGAAAAGTTTCCCCTACACGACGATTCTATAGGTTTTGTCTGTGTGTAGCACATACGGCTTGCGAGAAAAACAGTAACTTAGAAGTGTTTGTTTACAAATGTTGATAGGCCCTTTTCTATTGTTGATCCAGATATGCACCTCCGTCGAACCTTTCTGAACGGCTGTTGTGAGAATATCACCATTAAAAACTCACATGAGCATAGCATGTTACTAGTTACTAATGCTTCTCTCCTTTTTCCTTTTCTCTTCTCTATCCCATGGCCGCGAGTAGTGCCTTATGACACATTGTGAGTCTCGAAATGCGATACTAAAGTCAGCTCTTCAAAACTAGAAACACTGAGACAATATGGACCGTGGATAATATTACGAAACGTTGTAGTAAACAAAAGAGAACACCCAAAGAAAACACTCCCAACAAGGGGAGAAAATTCAACAATCAAAGGAGACGACCCTTTATCAAAGGGAGCAACGCAATTTCAGAAGAGTGAAAAAGTCTTATAGCAGAACCAGCGAAAGATGGTGAGACCCAACCAGTTATAACATTTATATACAATATATACGCGCTAGGTTTGATTATTTTTGAACCTGGAAGTGTGTTTACTTTACAGTAATCCACATGAAAACGGTCATGTTTACATACAGGGCTTATTGCGTGTGAAGGTAACCTCGCAAGTGGCGTGACTCTCCAGACATTCTGAAATGGGTTACTGGATCTGCAATAGAGCTAGCACTTTCTAACTCCCGGATTAAAGCTGCTTTCAATGGTCACATAAAAACAAAACTATTGCAAACCGATTTCTTCCATAATACCGCTGCCGACCGGTGACTGTTAGATTGGACACACACACACACACACACACACACACACACACACACACACACACACACACACACACACACACACACACACACACACACACACACACACACACACACACACACACACACACACACACACACACACACACACACACACACACACACACACCCACACACACACACATACACACACACACACACACACCACACACACACACACACACACACCACACACACACCCTCCATTTTTATTAATAACATCCTCGAGCCGACGCAGGAAGCCAGAACGTGCCTTTCGGACGTAGTCCTCCGGCATTGGCATTGACTGCCATGTGCGTGTTATGGTTGACTTCAGGGTTTTCACACTAGGGTGTGATGTTCTTGGTAGGCTCGTGCTTCATCATATGTCCAAATCTGTAAATCCAACGGACTGCTAGGGAACCACAAATCCTTTGGCCAAAACTTCATGTTATCGTTCAACCAATGGAAAAAAAAAAAAAAAAAAAAAAAAAAAAAAAAAAAAAAAAAAAAAAAAAAAAAAAAAAAAAAAAAAAAAAAAAGCCTTCACCCAGGGAAGGACTTGGTCCTTTAAAATACCGATATACACTTCGGTATTGATTTTAACTCCAGCATCAATGAAAACAGGCGGCATTTTCAAACCATTGGACGCCACCGTAAGCCAAACATCATGACACCAGCCGGATGTTTGGTTTGAAATTTGAATTTCACTTTTTCCGGAACGTTCTCCACTTTCTGCGGTGATATGAACCGGTCCGTGCGGCTGTTGGCCACAGCATCGATGCTGAAAAGCTTTTCGTCGGAGAACAGTATTATATTTTTTCCTTCTTCAACAAGGAAAGCAATCTCTTGGAACGAGTCACTTGCAGTTCCTTGACCCGGTCCGTAATCAAGTGGCGTTTCACTCTGGCTCTGGAAGATGCATGCAGGTCTTCTTTGATGATTCTCCGCATGGATTTCTCCGTAATATTGGCTACCTTTGCAAGTTTTCTTACGGAACGCACCGACTGTCGAGAACCTTTTTTAGCACGGACCGATTTGATCACGTTCGAGCGTGCGTGCAGCGCGCGGACGTCCGCTTCCCGGCTTCCGCTGCTTTGGATCATCCTGCAGGGACTTTTTTTATGCGGTAAACTGATGCCAAATGGCACCCTACCACCGTGGCAATCTCTTTCGGCTACTTCTTGGCGAGCATCAAACTGGTGATCACTTTTTTCGCGAACATTTTGACGAATTTGCAATAAAACAAATAGAATGTTTGGATGCAGCACTTGATAGTGAACATAAACAAATACACTTTCGAAAGAAATTAGTCACTAGCTGGCCAATAAATTAACCCAATACTCAAGTTTGAACATTTTCGCATTATTTTCTACCGCACCCTGTACGAAAGAACTGAAACCAGGGATCGTCAGTTGCGCCGCAGGGTGTTGAGGTGCGTTAAAGCCAACCCCGGTCTTTCGATCCGAGATGTGGCCAGAGTGTACAACGCAAACTATCAAACGGTGTGGAATATTCTTGCCAGGGAAGAATACAAGTCGTGCAAAGTCAGTAAACATCCGAACGGGCACATGAAGCAGAATTCCGTGGCCAAAAGGCGTGCAAGGCTCTTGTACGACTGACTTTTGACGAAACACAAGGGCTGTACTTTGATTGATGACGAAACATATGTCAAACTAGATTTTAAGCAGCTTCCATCTTTTGGCCCGATTTGGCCAGCTGCTACCAGCAAGTTCGATTTTTTCTCCAAGCTAATGAATCCTCCGAATAGCCCGGAATTCCAACCAATCGAAAAATACTGGTCAATTTCATAGCAGCGACTTCAACGAAGCAGCGGGGCAGTCAAGGACGTGCAGCAAATGCGGGTAAAATGGAATAAATGCGCCATCAAGAGGAAGGTTCAAGATTTCGTTCAAACTGGAGAAATGTAGCCATCAAATTCTGTAACTTTGAAGTTTTAGTAAAAGTACTTTAGAGCAACCATTAATAGACTTTTTAAACTTATTGAATCACTAATTACAGGTCTTTTTGTGCGTACCAAGTTACTTTTAGTTAGCCTTTAAGCTTAATTGAATTAATTTGATCGTGTTTTACAACTCGATTTACATGTTCTCAGGTCGTTTGCTTGTGTTGCTCGTAGCTTTGTTTAAAAAAATAAAATAAAACTGAGCTTAAAGCTCAGTCTAATTTCGTCATCAATTTTCGTATTGAAAAATTACAAGTCCATTAAACTCTGTTAAGTATTCCAAAAAAGAGACAAACCAGCTCAGGGCTGAAAATCTCTAATAAAGAAAAAAAAAAGTATTCCAAAACATTGTCCATGTCAAAATGATTGCATCATAGTGCTTTGACGTAGAACAACAACAAAAAACTACACATCGTTGCACACATGCAACTGAAAAATCACCAGAACGAGGCACTCCAGAACGAAACACACTACATGTATCGCATCGCTTGACCGTTTCCCCCTCTTTTGGTGGAATGTCGGTGTTTTTGGACAGTATCACATGGTCCTGCATGGTCGGACATGGTTGACTGGGCGTCAGGCTAGTTTGTGTGCTGACCGACGCGACAGAGGCATTACTCACAGTTCAGCGTCACGCTGAAGATGTGATGACAAATTATTATCGCTATAGTCAAATAGGGTGTTGGTGTTTGTTTTGCTTTTATCGTATGATGGGGGCAGGGAGGTGATTCGTTACGCTTTTGGAACATTCGTGGATCATAACGTAGTGGAAGCGCTCTGGGAATTTTTGGGTGGATTAGGTAGGCCAGTTGTGGTGTTGACTATTTAGCCGATTTTCATGTACATCACGTTTCGTGAAATGGTACACAGCGGGAGTGTTAGCACAGGTAGAAGTGACGAAAGGAAGTTGTTGTAGCAAATATATATGCTTACGAGATTATTATGTAGAGTGAAATGGTGGATTTGAAATAGTTTACGTTACGTGCATATGAGTAAGACCGTTCGGTGAATGTGTGGATTTCTGCTATGAGAACATTTGGGGCCACGGAATTGCGGTCAAATTAGTTACAACCATACATTTTGTAATCAAATTATCCATGGACTGTTGGTTGTAGAACATGCAAACCATTTGGAAAAAGAAATTTGTTGGCATGGCTTTGGCTAGGTTTGCTTTGTACGATAATAAATTTTTATACACTGATAGGCAAAATAAAGTGCCCACCTCTTCGTTTTTTTCAATTTCTCTCATTTACTTGGTTCAAATTAAAGTAAACACACTGTATTTTTTTATTATCTTATTTTTTATATTCTTTTTAAGTTTCACTTATGGAATACTGAAAAAAAAGGAGTTTTACTAAAAGAAAAAAAAATCAATTTGTGTTGAAAAAAAAAACAGTGACAAAATAAAGTGCCCACTTCAAAAATCGATATGTTTTCGATAAGTTTCCATTGGAAGACCCCTCGATTGTTTATGTTTTGATATTTTGACATGTTTTGAAGCAAACGGCTCAACCTGGTGCATTTGTATACGTGATCGCATTTGATTCAATTGAAAAAAATGGAGAACGCAGTGCTTTCGAAAGCAATTCCCTTGTGTATCCGAAAATTGGTCGTTCGTGATGTGCAAAACGGTGAATCGCACCGGGCTGTCGCTAAGAAGTACAGTATCAGTAAGGCAGCGGTTGGCAAAATTCTTCTGAAGCTTAAAACGTTTGGATCAGTGGTGGATCGCCCTGGCAGAGGCAGGAAGCGGAAAACGGATGCGAGAACGGACACCAAGATCATGCGCGAAGTCAAGAAGAACCCGAAGGTAACTGTCCGCGAGATCCAGGAAACCCTTCAGTTATCAGTTTCCGGTCGAACTGTTCGTCGCCGTCTCGTAGCACAGGGGTTGAATAGCAAACTTGCCCGGAAGCGCCCATTTATCAGCAAGGCAAACAAAGCCAAACGGCTTAAGTTTGCTAAGGAGCATGCTGATAAGCCCCTAGAGTTCTGGAAAACGGTTCTCTGGACGGACGAATCAAAATTCGAGCTGTTTAACCGAAAGCGGCGGGTTCGTGTTTGGTGCAGATCGGGAGAGGAGCTTCAGGAGCGCCACATCCAAGGCACGATGAAGCATGGAGGAGGAAATGTGATGGTCTGGGGGTGTTTTTCGTGGGGTGGAGTGGGAAGCATTGTGAAAATCGACGGGATAATGACGGCAGATTCTTACATCAACATCCTGCGAGAAAATCTGGAGGTTTCGCTGATCCAGACGGGCCTTGAAGATTCGTATTCCAGCAGGACAACGACCCGAAGCATACTGCCAAGAAGACCAAGTCTTTCTTCCGGTCTTGTCGGATCAAACCGCTGGAATGGCCTCCACAAAGCCCGGACCTCAATCCCATCGAGAATTTGTGGGCGATTCTCGATGCCAGGGTTGACAAAACTGGTGTTACCAATAAAAATAACTATTTTGAAGCCCTGGAGCGCGCCTGGGAAGAGCTAGATCCACAGCACCTAAAGAACCTGGTCGAGAGCATGTCGAAGCGCCTGCAGGAGGTCCTGAAGGCCAAAGGAGGACACATCAATTATTGAAATGCTTTTATTTTACTTTAATTTATGTTTTCTGTAGCCTAAATGAAGTGGGCACTTTATTTTGTCACTGTTTTTTTTTTCAACACAAATTGATTTTTTTCTTTAAGTAAAACTCCTTTTTTTCAGTATTCCATAAGTGAAACTTAAAAAGAATATAAAAAATAAGATAATAAAAAAAATACAGTGTGTTTACTTTAATTTGAACCAAGTAAATGAGAGAAATTGAAAAAACGATGAGGTGGGCACTTTATTTTGCCTATCAGTGTAGGTTTTGGTGCTAGTGGCATTGCTTCACAGTGAAAATTTTCATTCAAAATTTATATGAACGTTATCATAAATCCTCATGAAGAACAGTTCTTACTGATTTGGGGTCGATTTTCAATGATTTTGCCATTTTTCGGATTGACCGTCTAGAATTTCGATTAACCAAGGATCCTCGCAGTGCTTTTTCTGCCTCTTCCTGAACGATAACTTCCGAGCTCATTATATCGTTTTATAGCATCTCCAACTGTTTGTATTGGCATTTTCAACATCCTATCGTTAAACACAGAAGGGTGTCCTTGCTTTTACAGCTCAATCACCACATTTCGTAATGGATTTGGCTTCATAGTGACACTACGCGTAAACAAATTCAAATAAAACTTTGTGCTTTTGCTTGTAATGAACCAAGGTAAAATACGCCATAGGTGTGCTCATTTCAGCATCTGTCAAACTTGAACTATAGACTGAGAGAAAAACACGGATAGTATTTCCTCACCCTGTAAATCTCTATCATATCTAATGAATCGATTTTCAATTGAAAAGGACTTTTTGATCACGTCTTTTTTTACTCATATGCCAGTGGCGATGATTCACTCTGAATATGAAACTCCGTCAAGAAAATGAAAACTCGAAAACATAATCATATGATACTTGAAAGCAACACTTATAAATGTAATAAAAGTAATGAAGTTTTTTGCATGCTATGAATCACAGTTTAAAAAGTATTTGTGGAAAATAGCTCACTCAATTATACATATATTAGAAAAACGGCACTTCAAATTCAAGATCTTGCCTCTTGCCACTAACGTGCTGGACTGGAACGAGGCCAATAAGGTGCTGTTTTTTTCACTAGAGATGAGTTTCCGAATTCACCGAAACTTCACCCGATTGAAAATGTTTGGGCTATCAAGCAGAAAAAAATTCGTAAATATCCCGAAATAATCTAAATTAAGCTAGAATTACAGAAGTTCTGGATAAAATAGACCAAATAGATAGGGAAAGTTCGAAACTTATTTTGTGGAGAAAAGTGCAAGCATTTGAAATGAGAAAAAAAGGGAGTTGATCTTTATTTTCTACAAGTTTAATAGAATTTGATAGAAGGTCAAATTTTGGTTAACATTTTTGTGTGTGTATTTTTTTGTTGGAACACCTTTGAGTAATTCATTCATTTATTTATTACCTTATAACAACTCTCTTTGACCTGCTGCTTTATATTGCCTTTGCTTGAGTCTGGTCTTTTGCAGCATCACCGGTTTTGACGGCCAATAAAAAAACGTTCATTAAAAATAAAAACGAAAAGAAAGCTTAACGTTAACTTCTATATCGAGCTACTGGTCGATTTCATGACTAATTAGCAGACATTTTTAGTCAAAAATGAGTCGTGTTTTGCTTGGAAAAATCGTCTTCAATCTTTTCCAACAAATGAGTTTTTAAGGCTTCGAAAAAACGATCGGTCAGGAACTACACCCAAAATACAAAAGCGAGATTACGATTTCGCATGATTTTATTTTCCGTTTCCGCTTGACATGGACAAACAATTTAAGACCTCATTTTGTTGTCTATTAGTTGATAAGTGTGAGATTCAAGTCCGATAATGACATGTATAAGAAGAAAAAAAAAACAAATCAAGTATTTTCTTTAAATCTAATCTAATCTCACACTAACGCAGCCAATTCTTGAAAACATCCTGGAAAATGACAACTTCTTGAATGCATAATTTTTCTTGTCATCGTCCAGGCCAACTCCGCAGAGAGGACTCCAAGAAATAGAACGATTGCAGAAAGAGTGTCTGAAATCGCTCCACTACTTCGAATCAAGGGAAGGAAGAAAGCGTGGACCTCCCGTACCAAACGCTTTGCAACGCATTGCAAAGTTAAATAATGTAAAAATTTGTATTTTATCGTTGGGAGTATAAATGCCGGAAATATTAGTTTATGCTCATTTTGCCTGTGGGTGGATTTCTGTCATTTAAACCAAAAGTCAGGCAATAATTTGCCAAGCTTATAGCTCCTTATCTCACTTACTGAAATTAAGATTGAAATTTAAAATTTACAGAATAATGCATTCTTTATATGTTGTATAATAGTCTAATAATACAATACAAAGTACAATCCACGCTAATCCATCCAAAACTACGATTGAGAGACCTGTTTCTAAATAAGAGTCTGTAGTTGCATTTCGTGCCGTTTGGCAACTTTGCTTCTATTGGTGTCCAAGCTCATCGATTTAGCACCACACGGGGGAGACTTGGTCCTATACCCAGTGAATTCATTATCTATAATCCGCTCACCAATCGCAATGTTTTGTGATATAGATGAGGAATTATTATAATTTGAGATAACTCAATGCAGACGTCTGCTAAATTTGACCGATCGACAGGCAATCAGTGGAGACCCAACTGGTACCTCATAGCAAAATGCCTAGAGGCTGACCGGAAGATTGAATGAGCTCCCTCCCCCAACAAATCAAGAATTTTCTTTTAGATTAATACCGTTACCGACAGCATTGTGGCTCCTTGTGGTAATAACTCGGCCATATTAACATGTTATAGTTTCCCTAATAAAGACCCTCATTTTCTTCGATTGTGGAGGCACTACATGGTACAGCGATGAGTTTGTTCTCGAGCAATCTGAGTTCAGTCAGTTGCTCGTACACACTAGCATGACTTCGTGTGTTTCATAAAATGCAAAATTGCCTTTTCCAAATCATGGAGCTGTCTCAAAATATGATTGTAAAAATTGCAATATTTACTTGACTCATTTTTTGCCACCTTCAAAATTTTGGGTGAAGATAAGATTGAAAGCTCCAAAAATAAAAAAAAAAATTAATTCGGCCTTGCTCGGTATAAAGCGCTGTAACTTTATCAATTTTTGATTTGTTTTAAGTGGTTTTGAACAATTTAATCTTGAAATGTTAAACTTTCAAAATAGGCAGTAGAAAAATTTCGATTTCGTTATGTCAAGAAATTTCTATGTTTTCTTAATTAACTTAACCAATGATAATTTCTCTTACGCATTTTTCTGAAATGAACAATTAAGGTCTGTATCCATTTTAATCCAGACACCTTCAAATCACGGTAAATTTTGAAATATTGCAAGTAGGAGTGAACAATTGCGTTGAGGTAAAGTTGATAATCGTTGATGAAAAAAACTATGATTGGTGTTTACATTCGATGTTTGAGTGTTTAGCGACGAGTACGAGCGGATTTTGTACGGACGTAAGGCAAATCCTGACGTAGCAAAAAAAAATGGATTTACCTAAATCCACTATTCACGGTATGCTCAAATCATTTTCGGAACGTTCTACGGCCGAGAGGACAAATGAGAAATGTACTGGCATCGGTGAAAGAACGCTACCTAGATCAAACGATCGGGATACTTAACTCACGTCACAGCTCAATTAAGTTCACGCTAGAAAAATAAATAGACGGAAAAATACCTTTCCTGGATTTAAGGATCACCAGGAAAGAGGACGACACGTTGAAATTGGGAATTTTCCGTAAACTGATATGGACTGATCGGTACATTACATCCGACTCCAATTACTTTGGATCCCAAAAGCAAGCAGCTTTTCACTACATGGCACACCGCCTATATAATGTACCTATGGAGGAACAGAATTCGCAGAAGAAAAATAACGTATCCACCAGGCAGCTGAGATGAATGGCTACGAGAAAAAGTTCACGGAGTAATTTTTTACAAAAAAACAAACGAAAGCTATACATAAAAAACATCACCACACTTAAGCCAGAGAAAGAAAATGTACGAAGGATCAGCCTACCGTTCTATCCTAAAATCACGAACCTAATAAAAAACATACTCAAACGGCAAGGACTTCTATGCCGACTTACGCGACGTTCTATGCAATTTGAAGGACAAGGTTCAACTGGACGAAAATTTGGGGACTTACCAAATTCCCTGCCAGGACTGTTCCTCTGTTTACATCGGACAAACTCACCGCAAAGTAAAGGTTCGCTTGAAAGAACAAAAAAACGCTGTTGATAAACGGAAACTGAATGAATCAGCAGCAGCGGTACATGCGACGGATTTTGAACATCATATTGACTGGAAAAATGCAAAATTAATCAAAACAGTATGGAAACCGTCCCACCTATCTCCAATTCATCCGAACCGCTCATGAATGAAGACGATCTTCCCATCACATCATGTCTGTTTAACATGACAAAGCTGAGAATTCAGTAACTATCTCTTCTCTTCTGACAACTACGCAACAGCGTACGAAGATTTGTGTAATCAGTCGGACATAGTCTCGTAGATGGGCAGCATCGCGCCCGATACCGGTCAACCAAAAGGTAATTTTTAAATTGTAAGAACGATAAGTGTTGTGTCTTGTCTCGTTTTGTTAGCGCAGAAGTGATTTCCAGACAACCAAAATGCATGTATATTGAGAGTTGTTTTTGTGTTGTTTTCTATTGTTTTCTTAAACGAGTTGATTTGGAGTCGTATGCGATTTAATCTGTAATAACAAATTCGATTTAAAAAGTACAATGGATAAACGACACATCGTATATAAGTCGAAATTTGCACTTTTCACGATTTAACCTAAACATAATACGATGATGGCCACAACCATATGCGATTTGGGCTTAAAATGTAGGAATTTACGATACTATCTGGAATAATGTTACACGACATCCAATTGTCTGGGTTGCTACCATTCATAAAGAAAAACCCTTCTTCAGGCTCGATTTGATATCAAGCCATTATGTTAAAAGTGTAATGTAGTGATACGAGGCAAATCAAGTGAATATTGTACCCAAAATGCCACCAATCCTCTAAATTGTTTCAGAGTTATGTCCGATCGAGAGATATTGGGCACTGACTCAGCGGAAGCTTTCTGGACCCGACACAATCAAAGATATCAAACTCTTCCAACATATTTGGACTAAGACGGCCACTACATTATTTTAACATTCTATACATGTACCCAAATGGATGGAGTTAAGTGCAAAATACGAAAATCTTATATCATTGAAAATGTAGTGCTGAATGTTAATTACATAAAACCTTTTTTGCTATTTTCTAGACTGGTACCCTAACACCCTCTTTGGCCAGATTTTGCCTCATGTCACAACGTTAGGAGCGTGCTGGCATGGAAAAGGCTAATTCAGGGGATTTTGTCTCGCAATATGTGCATCCTATCAAGGAGGAGAGGAATGACGCAAAAGGAAATGCTTAGGATGTAGAGAAAAATTACGAAAAATGTTACTGAATACGGCAGTATATGATCTTACAAAAGGGTTTTTATTGCAAATTTTTGAGCTTACTACACAGAAAAAAAGATCGGAATTTTCACTGTGATGAAAATCTCAGAGCATATGAAAGTGTATTTCATTCCACACGAAACCGCAACTTGCATGAAACAGTTCTAACAAAGAGGAGGAGCTTTTTGCATACAACATTATCGAATATGTATAGAATATCCCAGAAATTTTTACTGATTGAGTAATCTAAATGTATATGTTTTGTGACGCTCAATTTAAGTGCATGATATTGAACAGAAATTCACACTACTTTTTCGAGCTGTGTATAAATTTTTTTTTTTTTCCTAAATGTGTATGGTGTGTAAATTGATTCAGTTGTTACCTACCTATTTCGAATACTCGTCTGTTAAGTTAATTCATCTATTTTTTGTTTTGGCCCGCATTCTTATTGAAAGAGAAAGGAGTTTAATTATTTTCTTGAGTTTCGTGCAAAGATTTTTGCCTTCTTCTTGAGGGTGCTATACAGGGGGAGTGAAAATACCTGTCAGTGAAGTATATGGTCAAAAAAAATGAGAAGGTTGCATGAATTTCAATTTTTTCAATGTACTTCCTGTATGGTTCATCTTTAACATTTGTCTTTATCTTCCCAACATTTGTCTAAATTAAGTGCAGTTCCAATTTTTTCTCTGTTCTCCGTTTGATTGTCAGCCAGCTGCGTTGTTGCAAAACGTCACAGCTGGCACCAAACCAAACGTTTCTTAAATGTCAATAACCCAAACGTTTTTAAAAAGTTTCTACGATTAGGCTTTCGGTATTGCTCAGCATTTAGCCTCATGCGTGGCAGTCGAGAGGATTCAAATCAGGTGAAGAGGCAAGCCATTCTTTCGACGAATGAAAATCCGGAAAATTGTACTCCCACCAAGCCTGTGTATCTTTTGCCAGGTGAGACGGTGCAGAGTCTTTTGGAAGCATGGTGAATTTTTGTAGTATTTTTTGGCGAAGAGCAGCTAATGGCTCTTCAAAACCATTATCGATGTAATATTTAATGTTAATTTTAACACCAGCCTTCAATGTTGTGGAGAAACATTCCCAAACCATCACCTTAAAACCATTCTGGAACCTCTGAACAGCTAGTTTATCATGAGAAATATCGTAGAGATGTCATGTAAACATCCGATCATTTCGCTGGATGTAGTGATCCTGAAAGGAAAAATTCGTCCGAAAACAGATTTTCAAGCAATCATCGCTTGAGCAGCTTCCGACATATTTCCACTCTTGCAATCTTTTGCTTTTCAGTCAAGCCATATACCCGTTTTTTTTCTATGGATGCAGTCCAGGGTCTATGACATTCCCAGTTATTCCGAGTTGTTTTTATTTTTCTTAAATAGTACATGGTCTAAAATAGACTTATCACAAGCTCCTTTTTTTCGCGTCCATCATTACCACGAGTCTCAAATGCAAGAAAATTCAAAACAAAATTGCACGCCGTGTTGAAATTTGAATACACTTTAAAAGGAAGATGTGCAAACATGTGTGTGATTAACCCGTTCAAAGTTAAACATGTTCAAAAAGCACAGACAGGCATTACCACTCACCCTGTAAATACTTCTTTTTGAAATATTTTTCTATTCCAGTATATATGTAGAATGTAGTTACTAGATTTTTGTTTTTATCATGTTCGGTCTAAATAAAATTTTCTTTCGTTCTATTCGTTCGTTCGTTCAAATTTTGTTTAGTTGCGATAGTTTTTTTTTTTTTTTTTTTTTTTTCGTCGGCCTATTTCCTTACCAGTCGACAATCACCGACGCCAGGAAGACGACTCCACCACCTGGACCCTACCTAACGATTCATGAATATGAACCGGGACCAAGGGCTTTACTTCCCTTCCGAAGGAAGGCGTGACCAGACTTTTTTGCTTCAGAAAAATCACCGACGTCGACTGGGATTGAGTTGCGATAGTTGTAATAGATAGATTTTGTAATAATTCCTTAGTGTTGGTATAATCCAACTCACCCTTTATTGTTGGATCCCAGGAAAAGGGGACGTGTAAAAGTGAGTGCACTAGAAATTTCACTATTTAGTGCATCAGTTGGTTAACCGATAAAGGAACCGATTGGATTTTTTTTATGATGACTGTATACAATAGTTCCGATTGTAAAGTTTGGCAGTGTATGAATAATTAAGCCGCCAGGGATCTTTTTTTAAATACTATAGAAGCTTCAATAATGGCAATCTCCAAGGTCAGCTGGTGCCATGCAATCTCAAGCACATAAAATCAGGTGTTTTCGTAAATCATAAACGTAGAAATATTAATATATGCAATACGAAATCAACAGTGCTCATATGGGAAAAGCTATGTTTCTTTTAAGTACTTTGTGTGTTTCAGGTTCATTAATCCTTCAAAGTAATGCAAACAGTCCACGCCTTTCGTTTATAAATCAACACAGAAAGTATTATAGTTACTAGCATCATTTTACGTATGATTTCAGTTTTTCATAAACTCGTAGACATTAATACTCCTTGATGATAATTATTCATTTCCGGCCGATTTGCTTCCGTTTTCAAGAACTGTCCAGATCCACGTTCCTGCAGAGACAGCAATAAACTTAAGTAATGCAGTGTAGCTCTCAGTCGGGATATAGGCTCTGGTTTCAGCCAGCATCCATTAGGAATTTCAACAGTTTCCAGGATAATATAGGAAGCCGCTTCTGCTTGCTCGCTTGCTTGCTGGTTGATGACGATAATTTTTATCGTTCGTACTTATCTCGTCCGCATGACATTTTCATTTGCTCGTTGTTACTGCCATGGTGGGCCACTACCAACTGCTAAAATAGGACACCGGCTGATGTACAATTCAGAGTGGCATTATAGCCGGCTTGGTTGCTTGTAATTTTTCCCATAGATCTGAGCTTTCGGAGCTCGCAGCAGTCTGGGCCAGATTTATCAATCATTTTGATGATGGTACTTCTTGTGACATTGCTGCCATTGTGATACTCTTGTATACGGGATTTCTGTTTCTATACGTTGCTTGGACTGTGAATCGATGATTAAAAGCCCTTATTTAATGACAAGGAAATGGCTTTGTGATGGATTGGTAGTGATTGAGGTTTAGTTAGGACTTGAATCTGGTTTTATTTTTTTGTTGTAGAATCCCATCAAAACTCCCTTTAACTTCGGCAGGACATGAGAAGGACATCACCACAACAAGCAAAAAGTCAGGGAAATCCTTTTTATCATCTATTTTTTCCTCTCAATATTTTAGCATCTGGAGATGGTAAGTTAATGCCTTCTGCGTTTACGATTGGATTAGTCTCATTCCCATTTTTTAACAAGTTCATTTATTTTTACAGGTTTATTTTAATCAACTTTACAAAGCTTAGTTTTCATTTCTTATAAACATCAGTTTTTTTTACTTTAGAAAGGGGGGGGGCGATTAGCAACGGTCATTTCGAGGTTAGTAGTATATTAATGACACCCGTAATAAGGTGTGCATCCTATTACGGGTGTCACTTCATGATGAAAACGAATTACGCTGAAAAAACTTGCGTGTAAATCATATGGGAATCACTGTCTGAACGGGGAGAGGGAGTGAGAATTTGGGGGCTTATTACGGGTTTCACTTCACGGTGAAAACGAAGTGAAAACAAAAAACCTTATTACGAATGTCACCCAAGTGAAAAAATATGAAAGAGTTAATCCAAGGTCATGATTCGAATGAATACGGTGTTATTATGGTTGCCACGGCACCATCACCGCACCGAAAAAAGTACTTTTTTGTGGGCTACTAAGATTTTCACTTCCCTATCACTTTCACCCCACGGAATCCATTTTGATCACGGTGATACCAGTAATAGCATAAAAGTGATGTGTAAGTTAAGTGAAAGTAAAAGTGAAGGTGACAGCTGTAAGGGGCTATTCATAAACCACGTAGACTTTTCTTTGTCTGACCAAAGTCTACGCTCCATACAAAATTTTAAAAAATGTATGGAGAAAAGTCTAGGAGGGGGAGGGGGTGTCTGATATTTTCAAAAATTAGTCTACGTGGCTTATAAACAAGCCCTAGTAATCCTCATGGAATCAATTTTACTGCTAAATTCGCAAGTGAATGATTTGATAAGAGTGACAGTGGTACTGTCGTGGATTTCATCGAACATGACCTCTACCCACCCAATTGTCCTAAATTTTGCCAAACCGCCCCCTCAAGGCCACTTATGTTGAGAGTGTTCTAATGATGATGTGGGGTATTTTAAGCAAAGTTCGTCATTTCATCAATCAAATCATGAATCAATATTTATTTGTTGGTATTTTTAATAATGTTAATGTTAATAATTTAACTTGAACTAACAGTGAAATCATAAAATCTCCGCGTGCATTGTGTAAGCCGTAGTGAATACAATCGATTCCCTCTCGAAATGTGTGAGTGTCGGTAGTACTCCCGTTTTTTTTTTTTTTTTTTTTTCTAACTCTTTATGTATTCCAAATTTTACATTCATATATTAACCTAGGTGATCCTGCTAAGTAATTAACATTTCAACCTTATATGCTATCATTTATATCTAATTGTGTTAATATTATTTTTACTTTGTCTATTCAGTATTTTTAACAGGGTTCCTTTTGCCTGCGTGTAAGAATAATTATTGATTTCTTAAAACTAGTTCTTATCTATAGAGAGAATTGATCATTGCAATTGAAGACTGCAATGATTTTTGTCTAAAATTATGAATTATTTTGTTGGACATTTCTTCTAGAGTCTCAACGTTTGAAATTCTATGTAATTCAATAGTACTGAACCAGGGTGGCAACTTCAACATCATTTTCAGAACTTTGTTCTGAATCCTTTGAAGTGCTTTTTTCCTAGTAGCACAACAACTAGACCATATTGGCACAGCATAAAGCATGGCCGGTCTAAAAATTTGTTTGAATATTAGAAGTTTGTTCTTCAAACAAAGTTTGGATTTTCTGTTTATAAGAGGATATAAACATTTTAGATATTTATTACATTTGGCTTGAATGCCCTCAATGTGATCTTTAAAAGTTCATTTTTGATCAAGTATCAGTCCAAGATATTTTACTTGATTTGACCAAGAAATTGGAACTCCGTTCATAGTGACCATATGACTATTACTTGGTTTCAAAAATGCAGCTCTAGGCTTGTGTGGGAATATTATAAGTTGAGTTTTGGAAGCATTAGGAGAAATCTTCCATTTTTGAAAATAATCTGTAAAAATGTCCAAGCTTTTTTGTAGCCTCCTGGATATAACACGAAGACTTTTTCCTTTAGCGGAAATGCCTGTGTCATCAGCAAAGCAAGATTTTGACAGCCCTGAGGTAAATCAGGGAGATCTGAAGTGAAAATGTTATAAAGTATTGGCCCAAGAATGCTACCTTGAGGAACACCAGCTCTGACAGGCAATTGATCAGATTTAGAATTCTGATAATTTACTTGCAAAGTTCTATCAGTTAAGTAGTTTTGAACTAATTTCATGATATAAAGCGGAAAATTGAACTTTTTCAGTTTCGCAATCAAACCTTCTTGCCAAACACTGTCGAATGCTTTTTCTATGTCTAGAAGAGCAACTCCAGTGGAGCAGCCTTCAGCTTTGTTTGAACGAATTAAATTTGTAACTCTCAAAAGTTGATGCGTAGTTGAATGCCCATGGCGGAATCCAAACTGTTCATCAGCAAAAATTGAGTTTGTATTGATGTGAAGCATCATTCTATTCAAAATTATTTTTTCAAAAAGCTTACTTATTGAAGAAAGCAAACTGATTGGTCAGTAGCCGGATTTTTGCCTGGCTTCAAAATAGGTACGACTTTTGCATTTTTCCATTTATCTGGAAAGTATGCCAGATGAAAACATCTGTTAAATAATTTTACCAAGAAAGACAAAGTACTCTCAGGGAGTTTTTTGATTAGGATATAGAAAATTCCATCATCATCTGGTGCTTTCATATTTTGAAATTTTTTAATTATAGTTTTTACTTCATCCAAATCAGTTCCCCAGGAATCATCAAAAATATTTTCTTGTGAGAAAATATTCAGGTACTCCCTGGAAACTTGATCCTCAATAGGACTTGTAAGACTCAAACTGAAATTATGGGACCTCTCAAACAGCTTAACAAGTGTTTCAGCTTTTTCCGCATTTGTGAGCAAAATTTTATCACCTTCCTTAAACGCTGGTATAGGCTTTTGAGATTTTTTCAATATTTTAGAGAGTTTCCAGAAAGGTTTGGAGCTCGGATCTAATTTTGACACATTATTTTCAAAAATGTTTGTTCCTCAGGGCAGAGAAGCGTTTTTTAATTTGTTTTTGTAAATCTCGCCATATGACTTTCATAGCGGGATCACGTGTTCTTTGATATTGACGCCTACGCATGTTTTTCAGACGAATCAAGAGCTGAAGATCGTCATCAATTATAACTGAATCGAATTTAACCTCGCATTTTGGCACTGAAGCAGCTCTTGCTCTATTTATTGAGAAATCCAGAGATTCAAGAGCATTATTAATTTCATTTCTTGTTTGCAATGGAACATTAGGATCAAAGTTGTATTCCATAAATGTTCGATATTGATCCCAATTAGCTCTATGGTAGTTGAAAGTAGAACTGATGGAATTAGAAATGATTTCTTGAGATATTTCAAATGTAACTGGAAGGTGATCAGAACCAAAGTCAGCATGGGTAATCAATTGACTACAAAGTTGACATGAATCAGTTAGGACCAAATCAATAGTTGAGGGATTTCTGGCTGAAGAAAAGCAAGTTGGGCTGTTTGGGTATTGAATAGTGTAGTAGCCTGCGGAACAATGATCAAAAAGTATATTACCATTGGCATTGCTTTGCGAATTATTCCATGAGCGGTGTTTTGCATTGAAATCACCAATAACGAAGAATTTAGACCTATGACGGGTAAGTTTCTGGAGGTCACCCTTGAGCCAGTTCTTTTGCTGACCAGTGCATTGGAAAGGTAAATAGGCAGCTATAAAAGTAAATTGGCCAAATTTTGTTTCAACTGAAACCCCCAAAGTTTCAAAAACTTTGGTTTCAAATGAAGAAAGAATGTGATGTTTGATACGCCTATGGACAATGATGGCAACGCCACCACCAGCTCCATTAATGCGATCATTTCGGTAGACAAAATAATTTGGATCCCTTTTGACCTTATGGGCAGGTTTGAGATAAGTCTCAGTTATAACAGCAATATGCACGTTATGAACTCTTAAAAAATTAAATAGCTCATCCTCGTTATCTCTGATGGATCGAGCATTCCAATTCAAAATATTTAATGACTTAAAATCCATTACTGAACTTCAATGTCATGACAATATTATTGGCAAATTTAATACCAGTTTGGATAGCTTCAAACATGGAATTAGTTTTTAGCATATCGGTTATCATATCGATTAACGATTGCTGTAAAAATTCTAATTTAGGAGCGGATATGTTACCTAAATCAAATTCATCAGAAGTCCCGTGGGAATTTTGGTTTTGGTTTCTACCCGCTGCAACGGCAGCGTAGGTAGGTCCATTTACATGTTGAACATTGTTAACAACACGGTTGGGTAAGAATGTAGGGTTTGAAGATTGAACCCTGTTGGTACCTGCAGGTATCGAAATAGTATTTACTCCTCGTTGAGCGTTTGAAGTTACAGTTGCGGATGGAAAAACCTGTCCGCTGTTTCTACCGACGGTTTGGTAGGAATTAGTTCTTTGCTGATCGTTGTTAACAGCTGCAGAATGGGTAGTAGCTGGTCGGGAACGTTTTTCGTTTCCTACCTGGCGCTTAGTGCGCGACTGCAAAATTGCTTTGCGAGTCTTGCACTCCCAAAAATTTGATTTATGGTTTTCACCACAATTTGAACATTTGAATTTTTGAGGATCTTCGTTCACAGGACAATCGTCCTTAGTGTGTGAGGAATCACCACAATTCATGCATTTACCAACCATATGGCAATGCTTTGTTCCGTGACCCCATCCCTGGCACTTACGGCATTGGGCGAGGCTTTGGAAATTGGCTCCAGTCTTCCTGAAATGTTCCCACTTCACACGGACATGGAGCAAAAGGCTTGCTTTTTCTAAAGCCTTAAGGTTATTAAGTTCACTTGACTTGAAGTGAACTAAGTAGAAATCGTTTGAAATCCCTTTGCGAGCGTCGCCAAGCCGGGATTTCATTTTCATCTTAATTACTTGGACTGGGCTAATTCCAAGTAATTTTATTAACTCGTTTTTTATTTCATCGAGAGATTCACCACTGGGCAGTTCTTTCAAGACAACCTTGAAAAGACGCTCAGCTTTGGTGTCATAAGTGAAGAAATTGTGGTTCTTCTGAGTAAGATACTCAAGAAGACGTTTGAATCCGTCCAAGGTTTCTGCATGCAAACGGCATTCACCTCGTCTGGAAATTTGAAGGGAATATTTCACACCTTCAACAAATGTTAAGATTTCCTTGCGAAAAGCATGGAAATCCGAAATTGTCACCACAATAGGGGGAACTTTTTCCTTTCTCAATCGAGAAAGTTTTTTCAAATTTTGATTAGATGATGGATCACTCTCATCATCTGTGAGCATATCAAATTGATTACTCACATTAATTTGATTTGCAGGCGAATCAATAGATTGCCCTTTTCGTTTGCGCTTATTTGCCATAGTGGCAGAGTAATTTGCTCCAAATCGACGTCCAAGCAGATAACTATAAGAATCCGAGGGACCGAAGAGGAATTTTCCAATGCGATATCCAAGCCGGGTTACCCGAAGGGCCTAACAAGGATCGAAAAGGAATAAGAGAAAATCTAAAAATGGTAGGTATTATTTAGCACTGAAAAGTGCTGTTTAAGATTTGGTGTAGCGTTAGGTAGCAATAGCACTTCCTTCAGCAAATAGAAAATAGAACCGCACGGCATGACAGCACAATGCAGACTGTGTTTTTGTTTTGTTTTGTTTTTGTGCTTCGCACCCGCACCCGGAAGAAGCGTTACACCAGCTTAGTTTTGGTTATTAGTGGTAATATTGTGACACTCGGGCATAAATCATTAAATTAGAGCATTTTTCCGCTTTGTCGCGAGTGAATCGATGATTATTAGCAGTTTTGAAGCTCGATATAGAGTCGCCTCATAGCGGAGATTTGCATTATTGGCAGAGTGTGGAGTGAAAAAAAAAGCAGACTAGTGCAATGTAGAGAACGGCCATTTACTGGTCAGAAGCAGGGTTGCCACATTATTTTTCGTTCCTATCTTTAATTTTTGCCAAAAAAAATCGTTTTTTATCTGTTTTTAACTGCAAAAAATCTTGGTACAAATCTTTACTTCAAATTTTGTGTTTTAAGAGGTAAACAGATCAGTATACGAAAGATTCATGTTCTCGGGAGAAATCGATCATTGCACTCTGACAGATCAGTTTTGACATGATAATGAATCATGAGGAGTTTGTTTTGATTACATAAAGTTTCTTGATTTGTGAACAAAATCGGAACGGAAATAACAATCAATTATTGTTATGATCCGTGTACACTAATTTGTTGAATTTAGAATTTAGTTCTGGCCTCCATGATGTCCGTAATCAGGCGGTTCCGGATTTTGGACTTATTCAGATTGTATTCCGAAAAAACTCGCTTGACTCCTGCAAAAGAATGCGGAATTAGTAAAAAGTTCGCAATGAACTTTCTTAAAGTGAAAAGCCAGCTTCCCATCAGACGTTTTCTTCAACAAGTTTCGAAGTCTTGTGATTCTTCCACCTCGTTGTCCTTGCAGATGGTTATCGTCCTCAGCTCACGAAAATCATTTTCAATGGCCTGTTCCTCACCGCTTTCAAAGAAATTCGGATATTGTTTGATGATCGAGTTGAACTCCTTCAAAGGGCGCAGCTTCGCCATCATATATTCCTGACTTCTTACGAAGATGTTTCTCGAAATCTGAAACTCCTGAATCTGTCAGGTGTCTTAGGCCCACACAAAAATTTGCAAGGAACTCCAACAGCGAGAGTTCAGCTGATTGCACATGTGCAGGAATTCCATAGCTTTTGACTGGAAGATTCGATTCGTTTTGATGATAAGATACAATACGTAGCTTAAGAAGAAGAGAAATAGCTGCGTCATCGGGTCATTAAAATGACAACAATAAAACTGTTGTCTCAGTTTGATTAGAACGAGAAAAACAACACAAGCTCCGAAAACCGTTCCATATTCCATTTGACAACTGACTCCAACGATAGCCATCTAGTGGCAGACGGATGCAACACTGTGTCATCTAGGATTTCTTGGACCGTTTGAAGCTGCAGGACAAGTAATTGCAGATATATCGCATCATTTGTTCCAGGTACAATGGCAGTTTTTTTTATGCGTTACTTGCACAAAGGTCCAAAATGTGGCAAGTACATTTGATAATTAACAAATGAGAACAGACACGTTTCAGCAGTTTCTTGATGGATCGGTCAGAACCCATAATTACCGAAGCTCCATCTGATCCAAAGCCCACAAACCTTTTTTTTGTAATCGGTGCAATCGATCTGCAACTGTTTATCAATTGCGCAAAATATTTATAGGTTTTCGCACTGCAAGATTATATTAAAGATAACAAAAAATCACGTACGAAATAAATATGCTTCATATAGTAAAAATTACTATCGAGAACATTATTTGAACTTCCCGAAATTCTTCTATATGAATGCATAAAAATACTTCTACATTAGAAGAATAGTATTTTTGTAGAAATCACTGCAAGAAATTCTGCCGAAATTTTTGAAACAATCTCTTGCGGAACTTTGAAACAAACATTTCTCCAACGGAATACCTGAAAAAATATTGTAGTAATATCTGGAACAATATGTTAGAATCATTGCAGGCGTCCTAGACAAAATTTGAAAAATAATTCTACAAAAACCCATTGCGGAATTTTTAAAGTTAAGAATTCAAAAGATAAGATTACAGAGCTCATGCAAAAAAATCTTCTTTGATCTCTTCAACAAATCAGGATTTTCTCCTAGAATTACTGCAGGAAAAATGTTTAGTTTTTGTATAGTTCTTTCAGGTGTCCTCCAGTGATTCCTTTAAAATCACAAAACTTCATAAGATCAGGGATTCCTCCAAACATTTCATCACAAGAAAGTTTCGAAAAAACTGCCGATGCAATGTCAGAAGAAACTCATGAAAGAATCCCTGGAGGAATGCCTACAAACGTCTGAAGAATACCTATAGAAACGCAAGAAGGAATATCTAAAGGAATGTCCGAGAATCTTGTGAAATTCTATGAAATTTTCTTCAAAAATGATCAATCATCATATAATCAAAAAATTGATGGAGAAATCATTTAGGGCACACACACTAACTGACTTTCATAATGTCATCTGTCACTGTAGTGTCAGTGACAGTTGTGTTATTTTGCTTCAAGTCTAAACAGCATACTGAAGGTAGTATTTATAAAAAGTTGGATCCTAAACTGTACTCATATTTTGAATTGGAAGTTTTTGAATGGAAAGACAATTGCCAAAAATCTTAAAAATCTTGGTTTTTCTCAAAAACCTCTAATCTTCACATACAGATATCTTCATGAAAAAAAAAAAAAAAAAAAAAAAATTGTGTCAATCTAGATAAATCTGTGCATGTGGCAACCCTGGTCAGAAGCAGCAAACGAAAGCAACGCGTATGGGCTGGTGAAAAGCTTGCACATAATTTTAGGTGCATTCACCGCGGGGTGTACCGATTTTTGTTATGCAGGTTGCATATCTAGCTGGCGGTTTAGCAAC
This sequence comes from Aedes koreicus, assembly GCA_024533555.2. Lineage (NCBI taxonomy): Eukaryota > Metazoa > Arthropoda > Insecta > Diptera > Culicidae > Aedes > Aedes koreicus. The sequence goes on along the minus strand of JAHHFK020000870.1, from coordinate 129,337 downwards.
GTCAATTTTTGCGCATATTTAATTGCGAGTGCATGAAATTAATTACGAATCAACGTCGAAATTTTTTATTTTTACGAATGAACAAAATAGCGTGATTGAGGAGGCGGACATGGGTGAGATCTATCTGATTATAACTAAATAACAATTTTCTTACTTTCCAATAATACTAAATACGTGCCTGGTTTGGAAATTTAAAATTTTCATATCTGGAAGTGTGTTGCAATGCCCTTATTCAAATGATATCGGTAATGTTAACATGCGAAGCTTATTGTTTGTGAAAGTAACCTCGGAATGGGCGTGAATATCCAGACATTCTGAAATGGGTTTCTGGATGTGCAGTAGAGCTATCACTTTCTAGCTCCCGGATTAAAGCTGCTTCCAATAATCACTTGAATGACTGTTGTAAACCGATTTTTTCCATAATACCATTGCCGGCCGATGGGTGTTAGATTGGATTCACACACACACAAGATGAAATATTTCCCAAACTTCAAGTCTAAGTAAAAATTCACAAATGGAATACAACATCAAATCACTACACGATTATGAATTTGTTTTTGACTATTTAACCAAAATAAAATTGACTGGTTAGTACATCACAAAACTATGATTTTTTTTCCTCTGGTCAATTTAAAGTACGGTTCCTTATGCTATGGTTATAATCCGTTCCTTATATTCTCTTTGAGCTATATTGAATTACCATGAAAAAAATAATTTAGTAGTATAGTGCAGGCACATTCACTTGATCCTCATACTGTATATCAACATGATAACAACCTCGTAAATGTGCAGGCTTCCATTACTACAGCAAACAAGTATTTTTATGACATTGCTAAATTTTACGATGCACTACATGAATACCCCAAACATAATCCTCAAGTGTTAAGACTCTAGAAATAAGGCCATCAAACAGTACAAATGATTGAGAAATTAAATACAATTTAGAAGCTGCTCAACGTTGAACGAAATTTGTATTTAAAATGAGAAAAAAAATCCCACTTCATCAACAGCAAACTCGAATAACATGCATGATAAATGAAATGTCAACAACGGCTTCCGTGAACAATTTATAATAGGTTTGTTCCACTCATTCGTTCATCCACGTAATCGAACTCCATGTGCACAATAATTGAATCGATTTACGGAAGGCTTAATTATATCACAGAATCGGGCACGATAAACAACCGCCAGTGGTAATTATTTTAATGGTTTGCCTTTCAATTTGCAATTGCTCATGTCACGAATAATCTCGTTCTTTCCGTTTGTTTAATGATTTAAAAGCATATGACTGACAGTTAGAAGGGTAAGCATTTATTTTTACATAAAATGCTCGAAATTTAAGGCTCAGTCTATTTTTATTCTAATGCTATGTATATTAATACTTCTTCTTTTCTTTCTTAGCGTTTCGAGCTTTTGCAATTAGCTTATTGCTTGCTCTCAACTTAGGGTTCTAAATGCCTTTCCACAGTTATTAATTGAGAGCTTTCGATGCCAGGTACCATTTTTGCATTAGTATGAATGTGTGGCAAGTAAAATCATATCCTATACCCAGGGAAGCAAGACACTTTCCTTAACGAAACATTCCTAGACCATACCGGGAATCGAACCCAGCCACCTCCAGCATGGTGTTGGTTTGTAGTCGCGCCTTTGCCGACTGAGCTAAACCCTAAGCTTATGCTTATCTATCAAAAAATGTATATTTATACAAGCATATAAAAAAAATATTTGAAAGGATGAATAAATTTTTTTTTTACTGAAAAGAGCTCCTTAACCAAATTTTGTTTGTTGGATTAGTTAAAAATTGGCTTGATTTTTTGTAATGCAACGTCTTCAGATCCTTATTTTATCAACCCGAGATGGTTGAGTGAAATGCCATAGTTTCAGAAAAACTATCATTTGATCATTTTTTTTTTACTGAAAAGAGCTCCTTAACCAAATTTTGTTTGTTGAATTAGTTAAAAATTGGCTTGATTTTTTGTAATGCAACGTCTTCAGATCCTTATTTTCTCAACCCGAGATGGTTGAGTGAAATGCCATAGTTTCAGAAAAACTATTATAGCAAACGCATCATTTCGTTTAAATTCAAACGAAACTCAGGGAAATGGAAAACAATTTACCATCCCCATTAATGTCATGAGACGTCGATTGTTCCACACCGTCTTATAACGCTTTTCTCCAAACAAAGATCAAAATTGCTGTAATAAAACATACAGACACACAAAAAATCACAAAAGCGCAGGAAGAGATATCTATTTCCGACACCGGATGAGGAAGATGAAACTCATTTCGTCTTTCCTTTTCCTTTCCAAATTTAACACCTCGGTCATGATGGATCCTCCACCAGAACCCTATAGCCTTCCAGCACTTCCCTAAAAATACTTTCTCGGTAATAAACCATAGCGTTGTGCACTTCAACTAGTTCTGTGCTCTTTTCCGAAACGGAAAATAAAGATAGGCTGAACACAAAGGCACAGCTGCCTACAGACGACCGGAAATGGTAAGACGATCTCTGTCTCTCTAATTATCGACAGCATTTCAACCATCGCCGTCAGCCGCCGGTCTTCGGGAGACCATTCACGATCGGAAAGGTAATGAAATAGCTTCACGTAAACCATTCAAAGAGTAGGTTCTTTCAAATCGGTAACCGTATGAATAACCTCTGGTGAAGTGTGTCACGAAAACCATGGAAAGTAATTTCCAACCAATTGAAAATTCTATGCATTTTAAATGACCCTACATCTACTGCCGTTGCACCGATTGAGTTCTGTTGATAATTGTCGTTCAGTTTTATATTTGTGTGTCAAGGTTCTTTAACCTTTAATGTTTTTGATGAATTGAAATTGTTCGAAAACCAATGTTTGACCTTATATTTTATTTGTTTATGTGAAAACCTCTAAGTGGAAATTGATTTCTATCACATTTAAGAAGTCTTTAAGAAGTGTAAAACCGAAATTTCACATCGCTAGAACCATTCTGTGCCATTGGCGGTATTTGAGCACGATCAAACGCGCACTCATTTTCCAGTTAAGGTGGCGGATTCATTCCTGCCTTGACCTACCCCGCATGGAGATGTGTAGCAAAGGATTGTGTTGCTTGTTTCAAAATACATACTGCTTTACAAAAGCCCTACGCTTAATTTCAAACTACTTCTATTCAATTTCACAGCCTGCCGAATGCTATCGGAGCTATCGATACTTTCTCCTCACATTTTTGGTTCTAGCAGAAATTGCTGTCCACAACTGGGATCCCATGATGATGGGAAGATAATTTCCAATTTCAAAACAAATTTGAATGTATTAAATTTGTGTGTTTTTTTAACAGCATGAAAACATTACCATCTGATAACAGGGTTTGAATCTTCTTTGAATACATTGATCCTTGAGGATCCTGGAAAATACTGGCCTTCACAAACTACTCTAATAAAAAAAACCCTTGTTGCTGACCAGTTGAGGAAACTGATTATTGGCTCTTTCTAAGTCAAAATATTAAGTAACGTGTTGCTTGGGTTAATAGAGTAAAAAAGTATTTGAATTCTTTAGTAAAGGGTGTACATTATGCTGCGAGACGCACCCTCAGACGAATAAACAAATGATTATCATAAGGCACAACTTATGAACAACATTTGTGAATTTCATAAGTGTGACTTTTGAATTGGTTTTGTTTTACACGAGGTTGTTCTTGTGTGCCTTGCCTTTTTTGAAATATTGATAAACGAGTGGACACGACATTGGAACCGTAAGCTCAACGTTTATAAGTCGATTCTAGTATACTCAACTTTTAGCAGTAGTATATTTTAAAAGCCAAACTAATGAAATGATGTTTATTCCACTGCGTGTTGTAATAACTGTTTACCTTATTTCGATCGCGTGCTGTGTTTATTTTTATCCCTACCTGCACAGAAAAAAATCAGAATTTTCATTGTGCTGTAAATATCAGAGCGCTTAAAATTGTCTTCCATTCCACCCGAAGCAATTTGCATGAAATAGTTCTAGCAAAGACAAGCTTTTGTAAGCAACATTACCGACAATGTATAGACGTTGATTTGTGAGTTTTGTGGCACTCCATTTATGTGCATGATATTGAACAGAAATTCAGACTACTTTTTCGATGCACAGACGGACACAGAAAAAAATGATGAATTTTACTTCATCACTCGTAAGATTTTGTCCAGTTAGAATCCGGAATCGGAATGTTGCGGCGGCACGGAATGTGACCGCTGCAAGAATTCTTTTACAGCGGATTGTTAACCTAGGCGCCCACTTTCTGTGATTTAAAGTTCACGCTGTTTCGTGCAGTGAGTCAAAAGTTATTTCAGATGGAAGCCGAGAGGAAAGAAAAAAAATCTGCACACCCACGTTGATAATCCAACGTGGTCCGCAATAAAAATCGCAAAAACGTTGAAAATCGCCAAATCAACGCTCTTTCGCTCACTGAAACGTTTGAGCATATCATACACGGTATGTGCTCAAACGTTTCAGGGAGCGAAAGAGCGTGGATCGAGTGCCTCAAAGTAAGCGTCGTAGTGGAACATATGACCGCAAGCTGAACCAGAAGGTGTTGAGAACCGTCAGAGCAAACCCTGGACTATCAGATAATGAAATCGCACAAAAATACGCTGCTGCTCGCAGTGCCGTTCGAAGAATTCATTTGCGAGCAGAATATCGTTCTTATTGAGCCAGCAAGCAACCAAGCAACTCGAGCTCGGAAATTGTACCAGCAGGTGTTGACGAAGTACCAAGGATGCCTTCTCAACGACGATGAAACCTACGTCAAAATGGATTTCGGACAGCTTCCTGGCCAAACATTTTACATGGCGACGGCACGAGGAGATGTTCCTGCGAAGTTTAAGTTTGCTTTTATGGACAAATTTGCCAAAAAACTGATGATTTGGCAAGGGATATGCAGCTGCGGAGCAAAGACCAAAGAGTTCGTGACGAATAAGACGATGGACTCGAAGCTGTACAAGGAAGAATGCCTCAAAAACCGCGTACTACCTTTCATTAAAGCCCATAAAGGTCCCGTGAAGTTTTGGCCAGATTTGGCGAGTTGCCACTACAGCCGGGAAGTCATCCAGTGGTACCGCGATAATAACGTAGATTTCATCGATAAACATAAATCCACCCAACTGCCTGCAGTTCCGGCCCATCGAGAGATTTTGGGCAGTAATGAAGCGGAAGCTTAAGAAAAGCGGAAAAACGGCTCGGGACGCGACTCAGATGACCAAAATGTGGAACAAATGTGCCAAGGAAGTTGACTCCGGAGTTGTGCGGCGTTTGATGGGAGGAATAAAGAAGTAAGTGCGAATTTTCATTAGAAACGAAGAGAAATGATTTGTACCGATATTTTTTCCTTAAAGTACAGTAAATTACCTTTGTTTTGGTGTATGAAACTTATTTGTACGTCAATCTTTTATCGAGATACAGATGATTTTATTATTACGGATTCTAAATGGACATAGCTTTTAGCCAAAGCAAGCGTAAACAATGAAATTGCTTGCAATCTTGCATACTACAGATTTACCTCAGGCGTAATCTGACTTAAATTTACATGAAATATACCATGTGCCAAACCTAGCATTCCTTTTATATGCATTAGATAACGCAGAAAATTACATGTTTTTTTCAAACTGTGTAGGAAAACAAGGAAAATTTAAATTAACACAGCACTTCCTAGTTTTTCCTAGTTTTCCAATTACAATCGTAATCGTGTTTTTTTTAGGCGAAATGTGCAGTAAACCTTTAATCTCATACATAGTATACGACATGGATTTGAGATGGTCGAACAGGAATCAGATTATCGTACAAGGAGCGTTTCTTCTATGCCAATTACTCGTTCATCAGTGATTCAGTGATTTCCGGGAGGATGCAGCTGCAGTTGTACTATCTCAAGGTCCGTGGTGTGAATCAAAAATTTTACTTCTGTTACAATCGAATACATTCTCTTCAAATCACTATTTTCTTTTTCTTTCATTGTACCGCATCCTTTGTTCGTGCGGTCTTCATGAATCCGCTGGTGAGATATCTAATAAATGCTGTAATAACATCTATTGTCTGCCGATTAGGTTTGCTTTCCCATAACCCTATGGTTAAAATTTGAGCCAAAGTGGTCAACATTTACCCATTTCACGGTACCGACAATCTTGAAACTCTCATGAAAACTCGAAACCCACCCTATTTTTGCATGATCTGAGTTAATTCGAAAATAAGTTATTTGAGTTTTTTGAAGTAACGTCTGGCTTATTGGATAAAGGACTAAAACCTGCTATGAAAATGGGCAAATTTGGTCCGAAGGCTCAAAATAGTTTGAAGAACAAGTGATTCCAAATAAGGTAGCTGTTAATTTTTTTGTCACCCTAGAGCGGTTTATTGAAAACAGCTTCTTAATCACAGTACCTCGCATTCCATTTTTTCTCCCAAGAATTTTAAATTACTCCTGAAGATTACCTGTATCTCTTGAAACCAATATGAGCTACGCAAATTTGATTTAGACGGTCTTTTTCTGCAATTGGCCTGCATAAAAGTTTACCTGTAAGAAGAAGAAATTTAATAATTAGAAAATCAATTACGATTATAATTCGAGATGTTTTTTTAACATCAAATTCCGAGAAGTGTTCATTTTATAAAGAGTAAACATTATTTTGCAGATGTTTTATTTATTAGTAATCAAATTCAAAAACGGTTTTTGTGTAATAATCACTGTTGTCTCTGTATTAAGGAAAGAACAACAATTTTCATCGAAATGCTCCTAGATATGAAACTGATGCACTTTTTGACGAATACCCTTTATAGCCTTTCCACAGTTCTCTGCGATGCCTTTCGGCTAGTAGATGACCACAATTTTTGGAACTCATTGACAAATTATGCCTCTCTACCATCACCTCAGAGGTGCTGTTTGATTATTGCCCAGTAGCGCTCGATCGGACGCGATTCAGGACAATTTGGTGGATTATCCTCTTTTTGCACAAAATTGATACCATACTCCTTTAACAGATCCAGCGTAGCCGAAGCGTAGTGAGCGGATTCAAAATCAGGCCAGAACAGTGGGGAGGATGTGTTCACGATACAGAGGAACAAGATGTTTTTTTATGCATTGCTTGCGATAATAGCCCAGTGGTGAAAAAAAGGCAAACTCTTTTTTGGCACATGAGCAAGAACTTTTTTGCCCCCTTGCGCTTAACTGGCCGGCTTGACGTGCCGCAAGGGCTCAGTAGGGATCAAGACCCGAAGCTAAGAGTCAGTTCCTTTGTGGTTATATCACTTTTATTAGCAGAGCAGCACATCGAAATTTTAGGTTCATTTTATGCTTTATATCCCATGATTCCTTATATACTATACAAGTTCAGATCATCCATGGATATCCCAAGTTTTGTAAAATAATTTTAAATCAATTTTTTTTCGCGTGGCTATGATACATTGTCTTAGCTTTCAGGTTCATAGTACAATTGCAGCAGGACCACAATCTGCAGACATTTAAATAAAAATGAAATTATTATCATTTTATATTATAACATCCATGCATTACATTTTGTATGCTTTTTTATAAGTCATTTTCAGCTTCGCATATATGCATCCTTGTCAGTTATAGCTCATCTTATCTACGTTATGTATTTGAAAAGATAGAAAGATTTTTGATATTTTTTTTATTTTTTAGAAAAAATCATATTTGAAAAATTCTACTTAAAAAAAGCTCTTTCCTTCTTCATCAAAAATATATATAATAATTTAAAACCTAGCAGTTTACAACCATTCATTTCCTATTTCACAGACATAAAGTATCATTTATGGGTCCAGATGAACAAGAGCTATCGAAAAATTCATTTTTTTATCTTTTTGTATGCTTGTTTTATTAAGCTTCAGTTTTTAAATTCATACTCATATGAAATTTATTTCGCCTTATTATTAGCTGTTTTCATTTTTTTCCAATATTATTATGATATTAATACACATCTAATTTTTATTTTCAGTAACATACCAGTAGATGTCAGATACATCTTGTACCTACGTTTATTATGTTTTCTGACTATTATTGTGAAAACAAAATCTAATCTAAGTAGATCTTAATCCAATAGAAACTGCAACAGTGGAAGTCTTTCGATGAGTGGATGTTCAGCTTAGTTACGGATATATGTATTCTACTATAGTTTACTGGCCTGCTGGTATTATTATTTTATATTATAACGTCAGTTTATTATTTTATGTTATGATATTAAATGATGTGACATAATTGCATTTAAATTTCCGATGAGACTCAATACATAAATTATTGCAAGGAAACGGAACAGCACATCGAAATTTTAGGTTTACTATTCTATTGCTATATAATTTCAGATCATTCATAGGTATCCCAAGTTTTATGAGATAATTTAATATCAATTTTTTTTTCTCGCAGCTACATTGTCTAACTTTCAGGTCCACAAATGGAAGTGTTATTACCATTCTTATATTCATTCACTATATTATTTGTCATTATAATATTAATTCACTATATTTTTATAATTATAATATTAATTCACAAGATTTTAAATATTACTATATGACACTGAATATATATTGGGAAAGGAGGGAGCATCAGGGTATCACTCAAGCTGGAATTGGACAATGGAGTGGTATGACAACCGGCGTCTAGGAGGGAACAAACTGTATCATTTTCTTTATCCTACCGATTCGATTGTGATGCTGTGAATTCTACTCCAACAGTTTCAGTGAGAGTGACGCGCCCTTCTTAACAAGCCATCCCGTAGAAAGCTTAATAAGTATTGCGAATTGGGTTATTCGATTTGTTGGATCGTATCGTTGGAAGGAGAATCTCATGTTCCCGCGGGTTTCGCGTAAGTGTCTCTGCTTACGGGTCCGCCCCACCGTTTTTGGCCCTTCATACAGCGTTACTGTGAATACAACCCGGCAACTCAATTTGATCTTGCTATTAAGTGGAGCTGCATACATGACAAGGTCTTAGAAGGGATGGTGGCTACCTTACATACATACATACATACATGAGCAAGAACTTTTTTGCCGAACTTCTCCACTCCGATCGTTTTTCTGTCATCAGGTACGTTTCCCCAACAACCGTATTTTAAAACTGAGGCCCCAGTAGCGAAATTGTATCCAATTTGCAGTATGTTTCGTCATTCACCCAAACGATTGGGATGCTTTCTTAACATTTTGTTCATCTTCCGGCATCGCTCTTTGACTCGTTCCTGCTGTTCCGCGCTCCGTTTTGTTTTTTTTTTGCTTCTTGTGTGCCTTGTTGTTGGTTGGTAAATGACTGAACAATGCGTACCATTAGTATTTTGCGTACCTGCAGGTATAAACAGATCCTACTGCGATACTTAGCCTCTTGTACAGTAACTCCTATCCCTACCTCCCCGTGGTGCCAACTGGGGTATGAGTAACCATAAGAAAGATTGGGTAACCAACCCCGGTGGGACCTTATGCTGACAGGGAAGGGGGGCTGCCCTCTTCAAAGGGTGCAGTCTATCTGAACGTATGTTCTTAATGTCAGGGGCGGCTCAGAACAGCGTCTGTTATTCATGTTAGGAGCGGCTGATCATTGTCCTCGTGCCAGCGTGGAACTCTAAACAGCCCAGCAAACACAAAATCTTATATGATAGCGAGTATATGTACAAAGTGGAGGCAATATGCGTACTTGTGTCCATTTGACTCCATGTAAACTGTACGTATATCGCCTCCACCTTGTACAAATATCCGCTATCATATTCGATCCTGTGTTTGCTGGGAGTGCTGTGCACAATGGTCCTCCGGCGAGACAGGAGTTGGGGAAGACTCAACAAGCCGCCCTTAAAAAATCAGTGTTACAAATAATACCGAAGTTAATATGGACCGAAACAATCGGCAAAGTCCTAGGCGACGAAATAAGGACTACGATTGGAAACTCGGAACATGGAACTGCAAATCGCTCTGCTTCCCTGGTCGCGATAAGATGTAGTGCTGGGCAAAAAGCGTCAACGCTTGATTGGATGGTTTCCGATCAATGCGAGAATGTGCAAGTTGAATTGAGTTGAGTTGAGTTGATATATCAAGGGTCGATTCTTCAACTACAGCATCATCAACGAACACTGCCCACACGAAGGGAGACCCGATGACGAAAAAGATGCGGTCTACGCGCAGCTAAAGCAAGTGTATGATGGCTGCCCGCAGTGGGACGTAAAAGTCGTCATTGTTGACATGAACGCTCAGGTAAGACGGGAGGCAATGTACAGACCGGTTACAGTTTTCATCCTTCGGAGCCCATAAAACGATCAGTCAGCAGTTACAGAAGCAATCGGAATGGTGATGAATACCTATAAAAACTTAAAAAAATCTGGCAGAAGATCTATCAAATGTGGTTGTTCCTTCAGATAGTCCACGATATCTGAGATACTTACGATGGATTTGTAACATTCTTTCAACAACTACAAAAACATATCTCGTTGTCCCTTGAACCGCTCCGGATTGATGTCGCCTTCATAAAAGCTTAAATTTTTTTCTTTATTTTTGCCATCGCCCAGTAGGAACTGTTCAGCTTCCAGAAAGAATTCGAAAGACGCGGTTTTATAATCAAACAGTGGGCTTCGTGGTCAAGCGGTTTGCGTCATCTCCCGTCGTTCAAGCGATTGCCATGAAGTGAGGGTTCGATTCCCGCTCCAGCCAGTGGAACTTTTCGCAAAACAAAAATGTCCAATCTGGTCCACTGGGAGTTAAGTTAAGGTGTCCGTTGTAATTCGGTCTATGTTTAAGGTTCAGTCTGTACAACCTAGAGTTGAAGACGGTGTAAATGTCTTTTTATAGAAATACAAAAAAAAGTGGGTCAAAAAGCGAACCCCCCAAAGTAGGCGCCTATTTCTAAAACTGTTAGTGCTAATACAAATCTCGAGCACTTTTTCATAAGGATGTATCTGATTTTGACAACAAAGAGGGGAATTAAGATTCAAACGTTAAATTCTTTAACCCCTTAGCACTTTCACGCAAACTCGAATCACCAACACAAGGAATAACATTTTCCTAATCACCATCATGGTCCTAGTTTGCGCGAAAGTGCCAAGGTTTTCAAGAATTTAACGTTTGAATCCTATTTCCCCTCTTTGTTTACAAAATCAGATACGTCCATTTGAATGTACTCGAGAAATGTCAAACAAACTATATGTACACACGGTTAAACTTACAACACACTACATATAGTGGATCGTTCTGACCATTCTTAAATTTAGCCTAAAGAAATCAGTGCGTCTCAAATCACGGGAAATGCCATTAATGTTGCGTTGAGCAAAGATACATGGTAAATCGATACAACCGGTTAGCACTTTTTACACAAATAAAACTCTTTCCAGTTGGTCAATTTGTCCATTTCAAGAAGCCGGCAGCGATTCTGATGGAAGAAACCTCAGCGCATAGCGAAGAAATAGTGACTAAATAGCTTCAATTCTTGGTGTCCAGATTCCAGTATACGGATTCCACATCACAGCAGCATACCCGTGTAACATTGCTAACACCATCTTGCTTTATTAAGTTTTATTAAAGTTTCATGAAAGCCACTTGAAATCAATTTGGTTTTATTATGGCACCAAGAGGTGCCAATAGGTTTGATATTTGAGTCAGGTTTATGATAACCTACACAGCTTGTTAACAACGATCTTAAAACCTTGTTTCTCAAATTCCTTTTCCTCCTATCAAAGGTTTTATTTCGACATTATGAACTCGTGGTCCTCCCTTAGCTCAGTCGGTAAAGGCGCAGCTACAAAGCAACACCATGCTGGAGGTGACTGGGTTCGATTCCCGGTCTGGTCTAGGAATTATTCGCCAAGGAAAATTTCTCGACTCCCTGGGCATAGCGTATGATTGTACTTGTCACACAATCATACTAATGCAAAAATGGTACTTGGCATCGAAAGCTCTCAATTAATAACTGTGGAAGTGCATTTAGAACACTAAGTTGAGAGCAAGCAATAAGCTAATTGTGAAAGCAATAAGCTTGAAATGCTAAATAAGAAGAAGAACTCGTAAAATGCTGTATTGAAATGCCGTTTTAGGACTCATTGATATTATCTTATTATGGTCAGTAGAAAAAGCATTTTAAAACCATTTTGCCTACAGTAAATGCCTTAAACGGCGAATTTGCATTGAAGGAAGTCACCATAAGACCAAATAGTTTTGTAATAGTCATTGCGAAGAAAAAATGGCTTTATGGCAAAACTGTGATTATTTTTCAATCGCCATATTGAAATATAAGAAATAATTGAAATGTGGAAAAATAAATGCATCAAATTTTCAATGGTAAGCAAATAAAGTGTTGATCGGAGACTTATTTCGGCAGTCTTTTAGATAATCTCATCCAATTCCAAGCAATTTTCAGGAAATTCATGATTAATTTATCGAATGTATTTATTAAAATTTGATTTATGTTGTTGTAAATTCGCATAATTTCAGAGGCGCATTAGTTTTTGGCTCTTATCGCGCCAATATTCACCATAAAAATAAATGCGCATATAATTTGGAGCATAATACGCTGCAGAAAATACAATTTGTTTTGGATATTTTGTTATCAAACAAAATTTCCCGCAACACTAGATCTTTTTTTTACTGCTAAATTAATCAAAAGAGCAGAGAATCGAACAAAGCAGAAGAACAAAAAACAACCTCGATTTCACAGTGAAGTTTGACAGCTGTGGCCATTTGGCCGCATTCTGGTTTTCATGGCAGCCAATAGGTTTTATGAAGGTTCTCAAGTGGTCATAGCATGTATCACTAGAACATTTTCGAAATCTTTATGTTCCTATAAAGGTTTTATTAACTTGTTTTCACAACCGTCTATAGAGTGGGCCATTTTGTACAAATTTCGGCTTTAAAGAAGCATAGAGGAGGTGTTGGTAGACAAAACAGTTTTGATTGTAATTTTATCAACAAAGCCGGGAGAAGTGTTATACGGCTGGAATAAAACTAAAATTGTTACTTGGGTACTCTAGAATGGATCGCACCAACGAGTAAACGCACGTAAACAGTTTGGATCTCTGAATTCATTGGCAATTCCAAACATAGATGCTAAGTTTAGGTTAGCTCTAGTCTAAGTGAAAGATATGTAAAGTTTTATTTTAATTTTGGAAAATTCATTATTACAGATGGAGAATTACGTCTGAACCACGGCGTAATTACAAAATATAATCTACTCCACCGAATTTGTTTTGAAAATATATCGACGACGGCTTCATGAAGTTACATAACTAATTATGTTTTCATTGCGTACAGTGCGCCAAATTTAAATTATAATGTTTTGAAATTGGAAATATCTTCCCAACATTCATGGGATCCCAATAGTGAACAGCAATTTCTGTTAGAACCAAAAATATGAAGAGAAAGTATCGATAGGTCCGATAGAGCTCGGCAGGTTATGAAATTGAATTGAAGTAGTTTGAAATTGAGCGTAGGGCTTTTGTTAAGGTATTTCGAAGCATGAAGCTCATGAACTGGCTGGTCCGCACTGGCTGTGATTGGCATGAAATTCTTTTCGTAAATTGCGTGAATATGGTGTTATGATGGCATTTTGTGAGATAAAAAGCAATACGCTTGTTTTTTTTTTACAATTCATGAAGCATGTGTCTTATGTATGAACATTATGTTTACAAAACATGCGTAAGCGAATTTTAGAAAAAAATATTGTCAGTGCAGGGAGAAATTGATAGCACTTTAAAAAGTTAAAATTGCAGGTTCTTAAGCCCAAATGTTTCTCGTCAGTCACAGCTCAAAGATTCAGCTGTGATTTTTTTTACTGATTGTATTTCATATCTTGTTGAAATAATTAACTTACCAGCAATAAAAGACACAATCGTGACAATATCCAAGTAACAAGTGGTCTTTTTGGATACATTCAGATGAAGTAAATTATTTCGCATGATCGAACAATAGCGATACGAGGTTGCAATATTGAATCATTCAAACGTTTTTATAATAATGCTTACTCTACTTTGGAACGGTACGCTAGAACCAAAGCCTTATCCTTTCGTCGCCATCCGTTTATCATCCGCTTAGAAGTGTTGAACGTAAGCATTTATGCCACATTTCCTACGTGTGGCTATCATACCACGTTAACATTACCCAAGCGACACAAAATCATCACCATAATAATAATTTGTAGCTACTCGTACGTTTTGACTCAAATTGAATTTACATCAATCGATTTGTAACAAGCAGCACATAAAAAGCATCCTAGCTCGTAACCTTGAACGGCATGCCATGAATTCAAGAAGAAGCCTAAAAATAAACTGTTGATTTAATAACAAAATCGAAAACAAGCTCACGTTGTTTAGGGTAGAATCCTGAAAACCATTTTAGTGGAACGGTTTTTTTTTTCGTATACCGAATTTCGCAATAAAATCAACATCGGTTAGTTGTTGGACTAACAGAGGACGTAATTAACACAGCAAACTAACCTGCAAATCCAGCTGATGTTGAACCCTAAAATAGTCCATATTTCCAGTTAACTAAAACACACCACTCAATCCATTTGGCATTTTATTCACTACATTGATAACAATTTGCTTTATACAGTCACTTCCACCTGCAGTGCGCTTTCTGACAACTGTTGAAACGATTAACACTATGGCTATAAATTGGCATTAACACAGATCACATCAACCGAATCTCGGTTGCCCTCCTATCGACCGGTAGATTTGTTAGAGGAAAACGTGGATGGGAAAGCAACCACGTTCCTCCTGAATGGGATAGTTTCCATTTGCAAAACCGGATGCTTTTGACTGAATGAACGATGCAACAAAAAAACAACAACATGCCTTCGAATGAACTGTTGAAAAATACTTGAAATGTAAATTGCAGTGTAGGAGGATTAGAGCAGCGCATGGAACTGCTGCCGACCGCTCTTCTATATGTACTATACGCGATCCATTTGTCGTGGAACTCTCACTAATAACGTGGTTTTTTGCGTTATGTTTTGTCTGCTTTGAGGAAGAAATTTACCTACATGAGTGCAAAATGCATTTTTTTTTTAGAAATAGCTCAAGCAAGCGAGCCACAGGTATTCACGTGCGACTATTATCGACCATGTATAACAGCTAGTGTAGTGCAATATGCGGAGGATAAGAAAGTAGGTGCTGAGTATTTCAAGGTTGGTGAGCAATGCTGTCTTAGCTATGGTTTACGTTTTTGCTATGAGTTATGAAGATATTGTCAGTGTAGTTAGAAACAGGAATAACCGACAGGCGAAAATTTATTTGACACCAAAAATAAGGCAAGGATTACGAGCAATAGATTTTCGACAGTCAGTTAATTAAATTTTCAATTGCAACGATAATATGTTTGCAGCGTTTCTTTTGTGTGAAACAATTGCTTCTTTTCCATTGCTCCTTATTTTCTCATATGACTCAATATAAACTAAATATTTCTACCAAAATCATCGCAATTAAATCCCCTTGCGCTAGGAAGCTAGGAGTCAGTTCCATTGTGGAAATATCACATCAAGGAGTTTTTCCACCTGCTACAGAGGATCGTGTGCTTGGAGGTCACATTGAGAATTTTACTATTCACATTATGTTCGTACTTGCCGCGCCAGTTACAGCCAATTAAAGACTAAATGTACCAAAACATTAAAAGTTCAATAACTGCGTAAACTTTGAGATTTGACCATATGCGTTGAACAATTATTTTTTTCAAATATCATCCTCTTTCGCCCCTGAAAATATTTGCACTAAGGAACCGAACACCCTGTATAAATATTTCATGGGAATGGGAGGGACTATCAGGGCACCCGATTGAACCACTCTGGATGGGGAGAGTGGGAATGTCAACTTCTCATTGGTAACAGTTTGTGAATAGAGGGCGGGCTCTTCTCCCTGCCCATTGGGGCATTCTCATGTTAGATAGCTTGCTCTTTGGACCAATTGTCCAATCTTGTTGTTGGAAGGAGATTCTTTTTATCCCTGTTGAAACGTATAAGTAATGTTGCCTGTCGATCCGCTCAATCCGTTTTTAGCCCTTCATACAATGGCATGATTAGGATAATCAGTGGTTATTAAAGCTTGATCAAGTATAAAAGAGAGGAGCGCCCATTGCTGTCAGACTTAGTTTCCGTGCTACAATGGGTGGTAGTACATATCATAAATACATACAGAATCATCGGAATTATATCGATTTTTCTGGATAATCTAGAATAATTTTTGTTTCTGTCGTCTTGAGTGAGCTCAAGAATGGGTCTGATTCATTCATGACGCGAATGAAGACATCGTGTAAGTTGTCCAGCCTTGTGCGGTTTCTCATTGATGATGGTAATTTTGTAATTGTTTGTGCTGTTTTGCTGCCTATTCTGCTAGTATACCAAGGGGCGCTGGAAAATTTATAATAATTTCTCCTGCATAAGCAACTGTTTTTTATACATTTACAGAAATTTTAATATATTAATACAATGCCAGATATAGGCGGTATTTATCCTTGCGGAATGTTTTTTTTTTCAATTCTTTTCTAGATTTACTGGTTTTTTGCAGTTGATAGCAATCAAAATCTTTCTGAAGTAAATCTGGAGAATACGGCGGATGAGGCAGCAATTCTTAACGTAATTTGCCCAGATTTGCTGTATGGTAATTGCTGATGAGTCAGCTGGTGCGTTGTCATGGTGGAAATGCACTTTTGTCTGCACCAAATGGGATCGTTTTTTCTTCAATTCAGCAATAGTACTACCTCGTGATTGTCCTTCCCTTCTCCAAATATTCGGTAAAGATGATGCCTCGCAAATCCCAAAAAACCACGATATTGCTGTGATATTTCCGGCCGATGAAACCGTTTTAATATTCTTTAGAGTAGTTTCGCCGGGTGAAGTCCACTGTTTTGACTGTTGTTTTATTTCAGGCTTGGATGGATCCATGTTTCGTCAACTGTCACAAAACGCCGTAGAAACTCTTTCGGATTGCGCTTAAAAATTTCCTTGCTCTAAAGTTGTCATACGATTTCGTTTTCGCTCCTCTGTGAGCAAACGCGGCACCCATCTCGCCGATAGCTTTATCATACCTAATTTTTCGTGAATGATATTTCGTATGCGTTCAATTGAGATGTCTACAATGTCAGCAATCTCTCTGATCTTGACCCGATGAAAGTTATCGAAGGTGCATGGTCCTTATAAACGGCATTCAACTTCACTTTGATTTCCTCACACGTCTTCCCATCCAAGAAAAGAAAGCAAATCACTGATCGATATTGCTCTTTCTCCATGTTGCAAACGAAAGCGAACTTCTGGAAAGCGAACAACTTTCAACAGCTATCAAAACAAAACTACTCAATTTGTTGAAATTTGACTGAAATTTTGACAGCTATTGTTTTAAAGATGGCGTTAAATGATAAGCACATTTTGCGTCAGTGATGCCATTAGTCACTAAACACGGGTATTTATCATACAGCCCTCGTACCAATGATCGTTAACAAACATTACCTGTAGTGCTTGTACCTGCTCCCCCAGATCTTGGTTGTTATACACTACTTCCAAAAATGTTCATAAAGCTGATTCTTGATCAGTTTTTCGTTTTCTATTTTCATATAATTCTTTAAATGGCTGTGAAACCTGCCTTTTTTCAATCGCTTCTATATGAAATATGCCAAAAGGCATTCGAAAAATCGTATCCTAGCTTGAAGTGAAGCTAAACCGTAATGAAGAGCATCTTTATGGTGTGTAAATCCGTCTTCAAACTTTTCATTGCTGTTCATTGCATTAGGCTTTGCTCCACAGCTTGGAAAATTTTGCATTGACAAATTTCATGTAATAAAGCCTGCTTCAGATAATAATTGGAACAAAAACAATTGCCTGTATTTCAGTTATTTATTATTGAATTCAAGATCTTTGTTTATACAAATGTAGCGTTTTCTTCATACTTTTAAGAAAAAATACGGATACAATTATTCGTCACGGTTTCGAAGGAATTCTCGAATTTTTCCTGTAACACGGCTCATTAGGCGGCGCACACCTTCTTCGTCCATCGTTTAAGCTATCTTATTCCACCAGGTCTTCATCCGATTGAGGTCTTTGACAACCTTTCCCTTTGCCTTCTCCTCTTCATGATTGCCCAGTATTTCTCAATAAGGCGGAACTGGGGGCAGTTGGGTGGGTTAAGGTTTTTCGGAACAACCTGGACCCCTTTCTCTGCATACCATTCTTGAACGACTTTGCTGTAATGACAGCTTGCCAAATCTGGCCAAATATTACGGGATGGTCGTGGGATCGAATGAACGGCAAAATTCGTTTTTGGAGACACTCTTTTTGGTATAGTTCCGACGTCATTGTCTTATTTGTAACGAAAACTTTCGTTTTTTTGCCACAGTTGCAAATGCCCTGCCAAATCATGAATTTTCGTGCAAATTTGTCGGCAAAAACACATTTAAATTTGGCTGGAACATCCCCCCGAGCCGTTGCCAAGTAAAATTTTTGACCTGGGAGTTGCCCGAAGTCAGCCTTGACATAGGTTTCATCGTCCATAAGAAGACACCCGTCGAACTTGGTCAGCTCCTGGTCGTATAGCTTCCGAGCACGGATTTTGGCCACACTATTCTGTTTTATGGTCCGATTTGGCTGTTTGCTAGCTCGATACGACTTGATTCCTTCCCGGAGTCGAGTTCTCCTCACGGTACTATGGGCAGCACCGAATTTTCTGACCAAATCACCAAATTCCTCTCAATCGTCTTCAAAATCTTACCACGCAGTTTCCGGTCGACAGTTCCACTCAGACGATTGGCTTGAGGCTTCCGAATTGTCGTCAATGTTTCCTTATACCGTTTGATAACGCGCCATTTGGTATTTCTGGGCATTTTCAGCTGTTTAGCTAGCCTAGATGCAGACCACAATGGATTTTCCAAATAACTGTGCACAATTTTTTCCCTTCTTTCGGCTTCCATGTTGATTGTTTACAAAGTACAGTCGATTTGCGGAATGTTAAAAATACATAGATGAAGCTGACAAAATTCCCGACACGTGGGCGCCAAGAACTTCCAAATCCGTTCACCAAGAGCGCCACAATATGAGCAAAAGTTTGTTCCAATTCTAAATGAAGCAAGCCTTACACGTAAGAACTTTTCCATCTGTCATGCTTAGAACAAAATCAAAATTAACAAGAATTATTCTGTCAGCACGACTTTCAGTGGTCTCAATTCGTGAATTTCATTCTCAATAAGGTGAGAATGACCTCCTTAATCTCTTTGATGAATTCAAGGATGATGTGTCTACAAAATCGAATGCTTTGAGGCATAGCATCAAACCACATTATCTTTCTTCGGTCATTATTCATGAATTACAGAATTGGAGAGATAATGGAGTAGGCGATGCTCGCGGTCGGTTTCTATTTCCAAGGAGTTATCAATTTTTTTCAGCTACTCGAAAATTTGAGTGTTCAAAACTGAAAACGGTTTTAAGTGATGGTTTTGAAAGGATTTATTTAGCTGATGTTCCGTTCAGGCCTGTCCACGATAAATATCGGATTTTTTATTATTTCACGGATCGCTGAAACGTTTCACTTATATGACAGCTGAAACTCTCCACTTTATTGTGGTACAACATGTTTAAATTCTTGTTGCATTCAGTAAAATGGCGTCGAATCAAGTGTAAGTGCGCAAACGCATGTTGAATGAACGGCAGCAAAATCCGAATTTATCGGTACGCGATCTTGCCAAGAAACTAAAACTACTGAAAAGTACCGTGTTTTGTGTTTGAAAATAATTTGACCAGCAATTGACTGTGGATCAGAAGGTTGGAAGTGGAACAATTCGAAAAGTATGCTCCCGACATATGGACAAGAAGGTGGTTGCCATTAATGAGAAAAATCCCAATCTTACTGTGCAAAATGTGGCTCGCAAAGTTGGGAAGTCAAAATACGTACAAATAGTGAATCAGAGGCATAGACTTAAGGCGTACAAAGTGAAAAAAGTTCCCAATCTTGATGACAAGCAAAATTTGACTGCAAAAAGTTCTAAGGGGCTTTACACCAATTTTCTGCAAACATTAATCATAATAGACGATGAAACAAACGAAGACTTTAAACAGCTTCCAGGTCTGGCTTTTTATGCTGCAATGCAAAAGAACGCCGTTGACAAGCATTTCCTGACAAAGAAGGTGTTGTCCAAATTCCCGAAAAAAAATTTTGGTTTGACAGGCCATATGTAGTTGAAGTCGAAAATCTCAAAGTTTCGTCTCTACCGGCACTATAAATAAGGATGTGTACGAGAAAGAAAGTGTTTAATAACTGGATTTAATCACCGTGAACGTGTACTATTTGTTTTTTGTTGGTTTTTATCGGTGACGTAGAAAATTAAAACAGCTTTATATTTGCGTAACGCGTTTCGGCCTACTTTTCTTCAGCCATCATCAGACGCCTAGAACAATTCTTTATTATTTTAAGTCTACTTTACAGAATATTTGTCACTTACAGAATGCTGGTTGCTACCTCACTACTTGTTACGTCAAACTATACTAGTATTTTTTCCCCATCTAACCCCCTTTTTAAACAAGCTATGGTGCGCTCCCCACCCATCATTTACGTCATCGTGTTTTGTCTTCGTGTTTCGTCATTGGTGTCGTTCATTCCATCGCTCTCTCGTGTGCGTGGTTCACTACGTAGTCGAGCCAATAGTCCATTGTACGTAGAGTTGAAGTTGCCACATTCACGTTGTAGATTCACTGTCTGTTTTTCTCCCTGCTTCTTAATGTGGAATACCTCCGCGATCATCCTTACTCCCGGGTTCTCGATCCGTTCCAGTACAGTAGTTTTTTTTTTTTTTTTTTTTTTTTGTAGTTGAATATGTGTCCTTCCTCCATCGTGTGAACGGCTAAGCCTGATCTTGGATTTTTTTTTTTGGCATCGTTTTTGTGTTCAGCAATCCTCACTTCCAGCATACGTTTCGTCTGTACTATGTATGCTTTGCCATCGTCGGTACCACACGGTATCGAGTATACCACGTTACCACGTTCTTCTGTTTTCCTGGTGGAATTGGGTCTTTCATTTTGCTGAATATTTTGTGTTTTATTTTGTTTTGTGGTCGAGAAGCTAGGATTATATTATTGTTATGCAATGTTTTCCGTAGCTTTTCACTCAGGCATGGTACGTACGGCGTTGAAACATATTTCATAGATTGATCCGGTACACGTTCTGGCTCCAGTGTATTGTAGAGTTTATGCACGCGTTGTTTTTTAACTCTGTTTACGAACCATCGTGGGTAGTTGTTTGTTGTTAAGATGTCCGTTGCTTGTTTTAGTGCCTCTTCACGTTTGCTTCCCTCTGTTAGCTTAATTGCACGATCGATTAAGGCAATTGCCGTATTTTGTTTATGTTGAAATGGGCTCTTTGAGGCGAAATCTAAGTATCTTCCCGTAGGCTGTTTTGGTAACCACGTCGTTGTGATACTGTTGTTTTCGCGTTCCAACATCAAGTCGAGAAATTTAATTTTCCCACCCATTTCATCTTCGATCGTGAATTTCAGTCGTTCATGAAAACTATTAAACATGCTGGCGATCTTCTGAATATGTTCCATTTTCGCTACACACAAACAGTCGTCTACATAGCGTTTGTAAACCTTCATGTATACTTGCTTTACTTCCAGTCTTGACATGCATTCCTGTTCCAGTTTTTCCATGACGACATTAGCTATCACTGGTGAAAGTGGTGATCCCATCGGGACGCCAAACGTCTGTCCATACACCGTCCATACAGTGAACCACGCACACGAGAGAGCGATGGAATGAACGACACCAATGACGAAACACGAAGACAAAACACGATGACGTAAATGATGGGTGGGGAGCGCACCATAGCTTGTTTAAAAAGGGGGTTAGATGGGGAAAAAATACTAGTATAGTTTGACGTAACAAGTAGTGAGGTAGCAACCAGCATTCTGTAAGTGACAAATATTCTGTAAAGTAGACTTAAATTAATAAAGAATTGTTCTAGGCGTCTGATGATGGCTGAAGAAAAGTAGGCCGAAACGCGTTACGCAAATATAAAGCTGTTTTAATTTTCTACGTCACCGATAAAAACCAACAAAAAACAAATAGTAAAGAAAGTGTTTGCTACCTTTTATCAGAAGCCACGAATCTCCAGCTATGTTTTGGCCTAATTAAGCCTCTTGTCACTATGTGAAATCCATCCTGGAATGGTATGAGGCACAAGAGGTCAAATACGTGCCAAAAACAGCCAATCCACCAAACTGTCCAGAACTTTGCCCAATAGAGAAGTACTGGGCTCTAGTTAAGCGGAAACGGAAACTAAGAAGAAAGCAAATGGTACGGATGATTTTAAGAGAAGATGGAGAATCGTCACGGCGGGCGTATTTGAGGATACCGTACAGAACCTGATGGCGGGTGTACCACAGAAAGTTCGAGAATTTTACAGAAAGAAGGATTAACATCTCAATCAACTGTTTCTAATGTAGATATAACTCTTTTGTTGTGAAATAAACAATCTGTTTTGTTGAATTATGTGTAAATTTTTTTTGCTGCTATTATTTTGGTATCCGAAATTTTACGTAGACAGGCTTTAAGCGAAGATTTAGTTCATAAGTGCATCAGTAAGCTTACCTGTATTCAGAAAAAGCTAAGATAAGATCTAATCTAATCTTACACTAACGCAGCCAATTCTTGAAAGCATCCTGGAAAATGATGGTTTCTCGAGTACACCATTTTTCTTGTCATCGGCCAGGCCAACTGCGTAGTGTGTTCCGCAGAGAGGATTCCAAGAAATAGAGCGATTCCAGAAAGATCTAAAATCGCTCTACTACTCTGAATCAAGGGAAGGAAGAAAGCGTGGACCTCCCGTACCAAACGCTTTCATTCAGAAAAAGCTAAGCTGAGATGTGTGAAAACTAATCCACGTTTCTCGATGCTGGAAAACTATCCTAGTCGCTTGTAGCAAACTTGGTGAGGACGTTATTCTTATACTTTTTTGAACTTTTAGAACTTTGTACATTATTCTGAGCATTGTCGGTTTGAACTCTATCAGATATTGGAATATGATATAGGCTGTATCATTGAGAATTTGGCCTTACAAAATAGGTGATTTTTCCGAGAGGAAATAACGCACGAGAAATCTAATCCTTACTGTATACATGGAACGATGCAAGTCGACTCTCAACCGTCATGAAAAGATGCCTTCCCACTGAATATCCACTGTTGCCCCAGCAGTCGTGAGGGGCCCAGCAGCATCCATATTGCTGAGTTGAATCGGCCGATGTTGGCCCTCGAGCGTTTTGAATAACCTTGTCTTCAAAATGAAAAGCTCCCATTACACTTTGTGAGTGGTCACAAATGGCATCCTTGCCCTTAATTCAAATCGGTTCACTTACACGGTGTTCAATAAGTTCGAATACAAATCTTCATCATTTTGTAGGTTGCGTCATGTAAATACTCTGAATTGATATTGGTGTCAGCTTTAGCCTATATGAAATATAGACTGAAGAATGTGCGTGGTGTTGGCATTCTGTCAGTTGTTGTTCGTTTGCTACGCGCGATGAAGGAGTATCGGGACATCGAAATTAACCGTTTTTTTTTTCGCACGGGTTGTCTCTTAACCATCAGACGATACCAGGAGATGCCTTTGACTGATGACCGTGTGAAATCGGGTCGGCCGCGTTCGGCGAGGACGCCACGGGCCATCAAGGTCATGAAGGAGCGGAATCGGCGCAAAAGGAACCGCTCAATCCGGAAAACGGCTGCTAATCTCAACGTTTCCATCGGAATCGCTCACACCATATTCAGCAAGGTCCTTGGTTATAAGCCTTACTAATACGTAAGGTCCATGGTGTCTCGGAGACTACCAGCAAAAAGAGGATGGATCGAGCCTTGATGATGCTATCTCGGCTCGCTGGTCAGAAATTCATTTATTCGGACGAGAAACTGTTCGTGCTGCACCAGCCGCACAATGGGAAAAATTACCGGGTATGGACGCAAACGTGGGACAGCATGTCTGAATCCAATATAAACATTCCTCGGTTCCAAAGTGTAGAGTCAGTGATGGTTTGGGGGCGGTATACGAACTCGGTAAGCTCCCGTTGGTGTTTAGTGAAAAAAAAATGTCAAAATCAACGCGGCGTACTACAAAACAGAGGTTTTGAAATGGTTATTGTCCCCAATCTTCGAAGCCTCTAAGAAGATGAGCACTACGTGTTCCAGCCGGACGGTGCATCAGCCCACACGGCAAATGTGGTCCAAGCCCAAGCAACACAGCTTGTTTTAAACACGCTGAAAGTACTGTTAAATGACAAATCAAGTGCATTAAGCAAAATCCTCGTATTTTGAGCGAGAATGGATTGCGATAGGCACACATCCATTATATTTTCATAAAACATATGACAAATCTCATCAAAACACAAATTGTTTTCCGCAACGCAGGACGCAATCTCAGCAGCATACCTACCATATGATAAAGAGCAAATTTCCTTTCTTTCTTTTCTTTCTCGGGTAGAACTGTGGTTTGAGCTTAGTTTGGACAGCCTTGAAGTGGATGAATTATCATGGCAGCTAGCTATGTAGCTATCCACGTTCATTCTGAGTGGGTGTCGTCTTTGAATCAGCGACTAAAAGGCGAGATGCTTCACGTGGATATCGCTGGTTATAGAATTTTGCATCAGGTGGCTGAATGGAACCGGCATATCCCCGAGATATATCTTGGAATGTAAGCGAACCGGCCATGTGACCCTCGGTATGTAGACAGGTCGACTCTATGACCTCTTGTTTCCACATGCATCTTCCTATAGCGGTGTATCATTTTGTTTATCACTACATGGAACGGAGTGGGTAACATGTTTTTGTGCTCCATGAATGCTTTTGTTCCGCTTATGCCATCAATCAGAGCAAATGGAGGATTACAGTCGCCCTTCCACCGAGGGTATTCTAGTCTTGAAAAATGATGTCTGTTTAGTAATGGTCGGCAATACATTGCGTCAGTTGCGTTCCTACATTTTTA
This sequence comes from Aedes koreicus, assembly GCA_024533555.2. Lineage (NCBI taxonomy): Eukaryota > Metazoa > Arthropoda > Insecta > Diptera > Culicidae > Aedes > Aedes koreicus. The sequence goes on along the minus strand of JAHHFK020000870.1, from coordinate 104,412 downwards.
CTCGGTTTCGTTTGCTTTGAAATCCTTCAAGACTGACATCTTGAATACACTGACTGTTTGTTTGCATGTAATCGTTCGGAAATGATGCATGTATTTTTCCTCCTACGGATTGAAACGTATTAGTAGAGCAGTCATAGCAAACGATATCGATTTCACCTTCTGCCTGTCGGTACACGCCAAGTTCAATGTGAAATGTTTCTTGGTTCGTTTGGTTCTCTCTTTAGTATGATATGTACGACGTTTGTGAGGTTTCTGCCATCTATCTGGTACAGATTTTTGTTGCTGTTTAGTTAATTCAAGGAATCTTTTTGACTGACTGATAATGATTTCAGTGAACAGATTACTATCTCTTATTAAAAGAAGTGCACATATCGCATGAAAATCCGTGTTTTAAATTCTTATTTTATGTGTTTTTTTTTTTAATATTTTTTAATCTTCACTTTTTCATTTTTTCATATTACTTCACATCATACTTCACTTTTTATAAAATACACTTTTCATGCGTATTAGTACAACGATTGTGAATGGAAAACTAGGAAAATTTAAATAAACGCACCAATTGATCACTTTTTAACAAGTAAAAAAAAAATGACGGAACATTTTGAAACTATCGCTGGTTAACGCGAGAAAATTCCTTTAAATTCCACAAGAAAAAGCTTATCCTTTGACAAATAGGCCTACTGCGTCTGCGACTTACAGACTTCTTCAGTGTCGAGCACTCTTGTACTACTTAGGCTGTTATTACACCAAGTGTGAAAAAGCATTGCCTTGCTTTTAAAAGTGTTTAAATTTGTTCTGAGTTTGTTATTCCTAAAATTGTTTCATATCGTCTGCTTAAATAAAACTGCGCATAAAAAACTCTGAGTTGCTTGAGCAGAAAACATAAGTCATTAATTACTATAATAAGTAGAAGAGGGCCTAAATGATATTCTTGTGGGACTCCTGAAGTGGTATCAATAGGCCCCTTTACATTTAACTATTTGATCAAATATGAATATTTGAGGAGCTTCGGCTGAATTCCTAGTTTTTGTAATTTTAAAAGAAGCTGGAGTATATCAATACGGTCAACACATAATTTTTCTTATAAAACTTCTACAGGCTTGCTTCTAATAAATAATTTACGAATTCGAGTAAATTTGTTGTTGTAGAACGACTTTTTTCAAAATACATGCTGCTCAGTAGTGATCCAATTTTTGACTTGGTTGAATAAAAAAAAACAAAAAAGTTTTGGTATGCAAGATAAAAGGGCTATACCACCATATTGTGGAATAAAAAAATGAGCTTTTCCATATTTTGGGAATGCCTTCGGTAACCAGTGACATATGAAATTTCCAAAATAATGGAGATGTTAGATCAGTTGGCAACGTTATCATAAACACAGGTGGAAATCCATCAAACCCGGGTCTTCTGATGCATCTAAATGTTTAAGAGGGTCAAATATCCTACGTTTTTGTCACTAAAATATTCAGAATGATACTCAAAACATCCAAGACTTTCTTCTGAATATGTTGTTTAAGTTTCCTGGAAAAAGAAGGTAAATTAATTGCGTTTTTTCTGGTTTTACCTTTTTGATTATCTTAATGCATTCTTCATGGGAAAATATCAGATTTCAGTTTAGTCTTCAAGTAAAGTTAAATTCCTCGAAAGCATTATTTATGGCTAGACTGAATTGGTTGCCAATATTTAAATAGTTTTCCTTATTTTGTAAACTGCTATGCATTTCATGTAGTTTGTGTGCTCTTAGTTCTTTATTTTTTATTTTTTTTATTTGCCTTTTCAGCCACACAGAATTTTTTAAGAATACTTAGAGCCTTCGTCATATAATCGTTACTTCTTCATGTATCATTTTAAATAATTCAAGCGGCACTGTCATCGTTTACTTCATACCTTTAGGCCATTTGTCAGTCAATAGTGTTTAGTTTATTGCGAGTGTTCTCGTTATTCATAATCAATAATTTCATCAAATTCACAATCGTCAGTAATTTTATAGTTGTTTTTTAAACAGAGAATACTCATTTGCGGCTTCATTTTTCTATATTCAGGGACAGTTATGTATTAATAGACAAGTCATCTTAAATGTTTGTCAGCAAAAGGTCAAGGTAATTGTTTAGTTGCTTTGTTACCTGATTGATGTGATTAACTCCTAAGTATGGAGGAAAATACACTAAACCAAACATATTCACTTGACTTTCGCTTTGAACTTTTACTTACACATGCTCAAATTCTTATAATTTTGATTTCGTGATCATTTAAGTGTTCAGTTCTGTTGAAATTGCTTCTAACTAAACGATGCTTGCTGGGAATTCGAACTGTATAGTTTTTGATGTCGAAACCAACGCGAAATTTGACTACAAATCCTCGTTGGGGCCACAATATTATACGGTATGTCCGGGGGCGACCCCGGCGTAGTGGTTAACATCCATACCTCTCACGCCAAAGTCACGAGTTCGAATCTCACCTCCGAACAAGTTACGAAAATACCCAAAAAGGGAATTTGAGTAACTATGACGGGAGATGAACCAGCCCAAGGCTGAAAATCTCGATAATCAAGACAAAAAAAAAAAATATACGGTATGTGAGGGTAAGTATTGAACCAGTCTGAGACATCGATTAAAGTCAAAATATTAGGCAAGCAAGCTATAGTCTAGCAGGCTCTTTGTCGCTATGGTAAGATTCCGCAACCTTTCGTCACAACTGCTTCCATGAACAGTGAGTGCTTACAAAAACTACTTCTACCCATGAAAAAATTAAATTAAATTAAAAATTTTCAACGTTTTTTTATTTTATTCAATGCGTCTCCTTTAAGCTCGATACACTTATTCCAGTGGTTTTCCAACTTCTTGATCACGCCGGAAAAGTAATTTTCCGGGAGGTCTGCAAAATACTCCTCCGCGGCGTAGATGATTTCCTCGCGTGAGCTGATTTTTTTTTATTGATGAGCCATCTTTTGAGGTTTGGGAACAGATAATAGTCCGAGGGAACCAAATCGGGTAAATACGATGGATGCGGAAGCAATTCGAGCCGTAACCCCTTGTATTAGCCATGGCTGTGATGCTCTTGTGCGTCGGCGCATTGTCTTGCAAAAACAAAATTGTTTTTCTCTTCAGGTGAGGCCGTTTTGCAGTGATCTTGGCCTTCAATCGCTCCAATAACGCACATTAATACTCGCTGTTGAGGGGTTCATTCTATTCGAGGTAGTCCACGAAGAGTATGCCATGACAATCCCAGAAAAACGACGCCAAAATCTTTCCGACCCATTGTGAATCCCTAGGCCGTTTCGGAGCACTCGTGCCGGCTTCAGTCCATTGACGGGCTTGCATTCTGTTCGCTGGTGTGTAATAGTGGATCCAGGCTTCATCAACAGATACCAATCGACGCCAAAAATCCTTCCGATTCCGCATCAGCAAGTCTAAACATTCTTTCGAAGTGCTCTCGCGTTCGTGTTTTTGGTAAGGAGTAAGCATGCGCGGCAGCCAATGGCAGGATGACTTTTTCATATGCAGAATTTCGGCTAACATATGGCGTGTGCGCTCCAGTACTAATCTTTGTGGCATCTGCTAGCTCTCGCACCTACACTTTCTTGTCAGTCAACACCATTTCATGAACTTTTTTGACATTGCCCTCTGTAACCGCATTGGAAGGCGTGCCGCTGCGGACTTGCTCGGTAGTGGAGTTGCGGCTTCCATGAAACTCTCGAATATTTAACGGTGTAATCTGACGGAGCATTTGCCCCATAATACTTCAAATTTTCTTTTGTTTAGTTTGTCCTTCACCGTTCTGCCTCTCAAAAAATAATTTCCATTCGTATTCAACATGACGCCAAACACGTCAATAAGAATCAGCTGTCAAAACAAAATTAAAGGCAGTATCACACTGAAATTTGGCAAGTAAAGTTCTGTCGAGTTAGAATCCGGAATCACTTATTGTGTTGCAGAGGCACGGAAAGTGACCGCTGCAAGAATTCGTTTACAGCGGTTTGTTAACCTAAACGCTCACCTTCTGTGGTATAAATTTCACGGTGTTTCTTGCAGTGAGTCAAAAGTTATTCCAGATGGAAGCCGAGAGGAGAGAACAAATTCTGCACACCCACGTTGATAATCCAACGTGGTCCGCAATAAAAATCGCAAAAACGTTGAAAATCGCACAAAAATTCGCTGCTGCTCGCAGTATCGTTCAAAGAATTCGTTTGCGAGCAGGATATCGTTCTTATCGAGCCAGCAAGCAACCAAACAGAGCGTTGAAGCAAAGTTTCGTCACCAAAACTCGAGCGCGGAAATTGTACCAGCAGGTTTTGACGAAGTACCAAGGATGCCTGCTCATCGACGATGAAACCTACGTCAAAATGGATTTCGGACAGCTTCTTGGCCAAAAATTGGAAGAATGCCTCAAAAACTGCGTACTACCTTTCAATAAAGCCCATAAAGGTCCCGTGAAGTTTTGGCCAGATTTGGCGAGTTGCCACTACAGCCGGGAAGTCATCCAGAGGTACCGCGATAATAACGTAGATTTCATCGATAAAAACATAAATCCACCCAACTGTCCGCAGTTCCGGCCCATCGAGAGATTTTGGGCAATAATGAAGCGTAAGCTTAAGAAAAGTTGAAAAACGGCTCGGGACGTGACTCAGATGACCAAAATGTGGAACAAATGTGCCAAGGAAGTTGAAAATTAAAATTTTTTATCCCATTTATCACAAACCCTTTCCCCCCAAAACTACAACCTAACTTTCCCCTCCTATCTCTTTTTTTTTTTTTTTTTTACTATTAAATTTACATAATCTTTTAGTTAGATTTGTAGTATCGTAAGCTAGTTTGTAAAACCTCCTAAAGAATGGTCTTAGTTTTGAGTAACCCTAGTATTTACCACGGGTCGCTTGGGGAGTAACAACATGTTCGAGAGAAGAATAAAACGACATTCCTATTCTGACTAGCAGCGAGACTCCATATGTTTTACTACCGTATAATCCGGCCGTCGAGAATACTACATTTTGGCGACGGGAGTGGAAATGGCTCATCCATTTGGTAAGTATTTCATTATTAAACAAATTTTGAACTGCGGAAACTATGAATTACAAGTAAAATGGAGAAAAAAGTTTTAAAATTGATCAATTGCTTGAATGCGGAGACAAGATGGCTGACTATTGCGTAAAAGCAGACAAGTTTAAATACGTGATTTGATTAATTTGCTTGAATGCAGGGGATTGAAGGTGCAAAAGAACACGGAAAGTGGTGCAAAAGAACACGGAAGAACTTGGAAAAGTGAGAGAAGAAAATACTAGCTTCAATGCGAAAAAGTCGGAAAAAGTTGAGAAAGTCGCTTTCTAAAGCAGCAGAAAACTGTATGAAAAAGCGCAGTCATCCGGCTAGCGTGTAATAGTATTTGTGAAAAGCTCCATACAAGACAGAAAATCACCTAGCAATATATTTAACACTGGGGTGAACGAAACGAACTTTGACAGCAAGGCGAACCGAGATCGAAAATTGACAGATCGTTTTTCGCGTAGAGGTACCTGAATAACGGAAAGGAAAAAAAGTTTGTTTACTGTTTGCGGAATTAATTGTTGATTAAATTTAGAGTTTGTTGCCGTAAAATTACCTTGTGTGAAAAAGCTAGTGTTCGTCGTCCCAAAGTGTGTGAAAAATGTGACAAATGTGATTTTATGCTGAGGCCAAAGAGCTGGAAACTGAGATATTTGTTTGGATTTCTTTTCAGACATGATTCGGTCCCTCGGACTGCAGCTACAACCCCCAACCCCCCACCTATACCTTTTGTTACTCCGTTTTTCGTTTCCCCCCCCCATTTTCTAAAACAAAAAAAAAACCCCCCCCAAAAAAAAAACACCCACCCCAAAAAAAAAAAACACCCCACAAAATAAATCCCCCCCCCAAAAACCCCAAACAGCGCCGACCCCCCTACAACCTAAAAACCCCAACCCCCCAAACACCCCGCACCCCCACCCAAAAACCCCCCATAATATACCCGGCCAACGCACCAAGGAGCATTTCCTCAAAAAGAAGGGTGCATTTACCCTGCTGCCAGCTACAACCGTTTGATTACCAGTCACAACCGACGATGTTGGTGTCGAGTGGCGGAAGTGGCTAAGATCGTTCGAAACAATGATCAGAGCAAGCCGTGTTGACAATGAAGGCTGGAAGAAAGATTTGCTGCTGCACTACGCGGGTCCGAGCGTCCAGCAGCTGTTTGATACGTTTCCGGAAGCGCCAGGAATTGAAATGCGTGGTCCGTTGCTCAACATTGACCACTACGTGCTGAATATGACCAGCTACGAGGAAGCCAGAGCCAAGCTAAACGAATTTTTCTTGCCGAAAGAGAACTCAACCTACGAACGGCATTTGCTGCGGCAGATGAAACAGCGAGCTGTTGAAAGTGTCGATGCGTTCACTATCAGATTGTGGGTCCAAGCTGAGCGTTGTAATTTTGGTGATAGAGTGGAAGAAAACGTCAAGGACCAAATCATCCAAAATTGTCAGTCAACAGCACTGCGCCGCGATTTACTGAAACGAGGTGATGCCAGTCTCGAGGAGGTGCTAAACGTGGCCAAAATTTTCGAGACCGTTTCTCAGCAAGAAAAGTCTTTCGTCGGAGGTGGTAAATTGAAAGCTCGTGTCGCCGATGTCAACAAGATTGATGCAACACCTTCCGCTAAGAAAAGGCAATACAACGAACCGATGCAGGCTAGGACGCAACCTAGGATGCAGCTCGAATGTCATCGTGGTGGATATTTCGGACACATTGCTAAAGACGATAGGTGCCCGGCAAAAGGGAAGAACTGCAATAAGTGCGGTGATAGAGATCATTTCGCAAAGAAATGCCGCACCAAGCAATCGAAAAACGAGTCGATGAAAGCGGGTAATAATCAGAAATTTGGACGTCAACGTGATTCGAACAATTTCAATGCGGATCGTACGGACGACAGGACCACGGTTAAGTACATAATTGATGAGCAAGCGGAATACATTTTCCATTTGACAACACCCGATAGCAACGGAGAAGTTCAGTGTGAGATCGGCGGCGTTACTGTATCAGCAGTAATTGATTCCGGCTGCAAGTATAATTTGTTGAGCCAGTCAAACTGGGAGCTATTGAAGGACAAGAAAGTGATCGTATCGAACCAACGACGTGATGCACCGATGGTATTCAAAGTATATGGAGGACAATCGTTGTCGTTGATTGGTGTGTTTACCGCAACGATCAAACTTGACAATTTGAGTGAATCGGCTGAGTTTTAAGTCGTAAAAGGAAACGGAAAAATCTTGATCGGACGTGATACAGCTACGACTATGGGTGTTTTGAAGATCGACGTACCTGTTAATGAAGTGGAAATCGGCGCTCAATGTGAGAAGCTAGGAACGATCAAGGACATCGTAGTAGACATCCCCATCAAGCCCGACGCCGTACCGGTCATCCAGCCATATCGGCGCATACCGGTGGCATTAGAGAAGATGGTTGATAAGAAGCTTGACGAGTTGCTCCAGCAGGGCGTTATCGAACCGGTGAACGAACCGGCAAAATGGATTTCTCCGGTGGTCGTGGTGCCGAAAAAGGACGATGATGTGCGTATATGTGTTGATATGCGACGCGCAAATGAGGCGGTAGAAAGAGAAAACAATCCGCTGCCAACTTTTGAGGATTTCCTGCCACATTTGGCGAAAGCTAAAGTTTTCTCTCGACTGGATGTAAAAAATGCTTTCCATCATGTAGGTTAACTTTTTTGGACTTGACTAAACTGACAGATGTCGTAATGCACCTGTAGAAATTTGTATCGTTGATTGAATTTGGTTTTATTTTATTTTCTTTTGGTTTCGAGAGAACTGTTGTTTTGTCTAATTTCTACTCTTTTTAAACATGTGCTGTCAATTGCTGATCAAAATAAATGATATTTTTGATTCTCGGAGTTTTGATAGTTGGGTTTTTATTTTAGGTAGAAATTTCGAAGCGATCACGAGAAATTACGACATTCATCACACGCAAAGGCTTGTTTCGTTATACCAGACTAATGTTTGGTATAAACTGCGCACCGGAACTGTTCCAAAAGACTATGGAACAAGTTTTGAGTGGGTGCGATGGGTGTTTGATATTCATTGATGATGTTATTGTGCATGGGTCTGATCAGGGAGAGCACGATACGCGACTGAAAAAGGTTCTTCAGCGGCTTGATGAGTGGAACGTGGTTCTGAACGAAGGTAAATGTATTTACGGGGTGTCCGAAATGAAGGTATTGGGGCACGTTTTATCAGCGGAAGGAATCAAGCCTGCTACAGACAAGCTAGAATCAATTCGTCGTTTCCGAGAACCGAAATCCAGCGAAGAGGTTAGAAGTTTCTTGGGTCTGGTGAATTATCTTAGCAAATTTGTTCCCAACCTGGCAACTCTAACGTACCCACTTCGACAATTGACGGTTCAGAAACAAAACTTTTTCTGGGGATCAGAGCAACAAGCAGCTTTCGACAAACTGAAGAAACTTATGATTTGTCCAAACACACTTGGTTACTTCGATGTTGCTGATCGAACGCAGTTAGTTGCTGATGCGAGCCCGGTCGGATTGGGGGCAGTACTTATCCAGATCAATAGTCAAGGCTCCAGGATCATTGCTTACGCTAGCAAGAGTTTGTCTGACGTGGAGAGACGGTATGCGCAAATTGAGAAGGAAGCTCTTGCTCTCGTATGGGCCGTTGAGCGCTTTCACTATTATTTGTAGGGTCGTTCTTTTGAGCTGATAACAGATCATAAACCGTTGGAAACAATTTTCGGTCCAAGATCAAAGCCGTGCGCTAGGATCGAACGGTGGGTAGTTCGACTACAATCTTACAAAGCAACAGTTGTTTACCGACCGGGGAAGTCAAATATCGCCGATCCGTTGTCGCGATTGGCAATCACGGATAGCGTAGCTGGGAAGACTTTCGACGAATTTGCAGAACATTACGTAGCTTGGGTAACTTTGAACGCCATTCCGGTAGCTCTAAAAATGACGGAGATCGAACAAGCGTCAGAGGCGGACAAGACTATCCAGTCTATCCGAGTCGGCATAGAACAGGATGTTTGGTCAGAGGATACAGTACCGTATAAGATTTTCGCTACCGAACTGTGTTTCGCCGATAAAATTTTGCTCCGAGGAAATAGAATAGTGATGCCAGAAACCTTGCGAGTGCGAACGCTACAGCTTGCTCATGAAGGTCACCCTGGTATGACCATCATGAAGCAAAGACTGAGAGCAAAAGTATGGTGGCCAAAACTGGATATGCAGGTTGAGCGGTATGTTAGAAGCTGTCGGGGCTGTATGCTGGTTTCGGCACCATCTGCACCTGAGCCGATGAAACGGAGGGACGATGGCAACATCTAGCCATTGACTTTCTCGGTCCACTTTCTTCTGGTCACTATTTGTTTGTAGTAGTTGATTATTTCAGCCGCTACATAGAAGTAGAGATCATGACGAAGACAGATTCTACTGAGACTATCAAGCGTTTAAATGCAATATTTGCCCGTTTCGAAATGCCGCTGTCCATCACTGCCGATAATGGCCCCCAGTTTTCCAGTGAGGAATTTCGACAGTATTGCAACGACAACAATATCAAGTTAAACAGTACTACCCCATATTGGCCACTGCAGAATGGTGAAGTCGACTGGTAATAAGCCAGGCGACAAACGCTGATTGGATTGGTGAATTGAATAAATATTTGCTTATGTATCGCTCATCCCCGCACTCAACTACGAAGAAAACTCCATCGGAAATGCTGCTCGGCTATAATATTCGAGATCGACTTCCATCAATCTACCAACCGAAAGATGAGGACGAGGAAACGATCGACCGTGACAAGGAGGCGAAGGAAAAAGGAAAAATGTATGCAGATGAACGACGGAACGCTAAACCAAGTTCTATTTCCGAGGGCGATGATGTCCTTATAAAGAAAATGACTAAGATAAATAAGCTGGCACCAAATTTTGATCCAAAGGTTTTCAAAGTCCTTAAAAGAAAAGGCGGAGATGTTGTAGTATCTTCGGAAGAATCAGGCGCTAAATACCGTAGACATGTTTCTCATCTTCAGAAAATCCCTGATGACGTGGACACAAATTTGCCTTCGGACCCACAAGGAGAACAGGACACATCTACAGGTGAAGAATCGCACAATGCGGCGAACAATGCAGATCATGTAAGTTCGAGGGATTCGGCTGACGGACAACCATTGGGTGCTAAGCGAGTCATCCGAAAGCCCGCTTATATGCGAGACTATGTGCAAGCGATTAGGGATAGTTACAATTGAACTGATCTATGAAAATTGATAAAAAAAAAAGAAAGTGAATGTAGTATCGTAAGCTAGTTTGTAAAACCTCCTTAAGAATGGTCTTAGTTTTACCACGGGTCGCTTGGGGAGTAACAACATGTTCGAGAGAAGAATAAAACGACATTCCTATTCTGACTAGCAGCGAGACTCCATATGTTTTACTACCGTATAATCCGGCCGTCGAGAATACTACAGATTTTTTTTTTGTTTTGTTTGTAGTATTTGTTTTATTAATACACATAACAACATATCATATAATACAAGAAAAACTAAATATAATTTTTCCCCTCCTCCCCCAAAAAAAAAAAATAAAAAAAAAAAAAAAAAAAATAAAAAAATAGGGGGGTTTTTTTTTTTAATTTTTTTTTTTGTGTGTTTTTTTTACAACAATTTCCCCAACCAAAAAAAATTTTTGATTATTCAAAAAAAAAAGTTTTTTTTTAAAGCCCCATACCCCCAAAAATTTTTTTTTGTCGCCCTCAAAATCTTTTTTTCCAATTTTTTCTTTTTTTTTGGCCCCCCCAAAAAAAAATTTCTTTTTCCCCTCCAAAACCCGTACAAAAAAATTTTTTGTTATTTGCTCTTCGAAAACTAGGCTGGAATTCATTTTCTATTCCTGCGTATGAGTCTCGTTGCATGTTAATTGATATTGAAACACCGAAGAAAAGACGAGAAATGTCCATGATCTCTTTTGTTAATATTGTTATCTCGTAGTTTATAAATTCGGCAAACCTTTAAGAATGTTTGATCTTTTATGCACCATCACGCATTTTAAGAATTAGGAATTTATTTCATGTAAGGCCTCAGCTAACAATTTACGCTAAGAATAGACCAATCAATAGAATGATGAACATTCATAGTGAATATTGTGAAATAATTTATGTAACTATGCCTAAAGCAACATTAAGAAAAATATTGACTGCAAGAGTTCTAAATTTCGTGGCCAAAATGCAAACGTAGCTGATCTCCAAGGCCACGAAAGAGCTGAAGAACATGCGAACATCAATTTTTTCATAGACCATGGTCAAGGTTCCGGCCAACTGCCTTAACTCCACCTGGTAGGACGTTGATCAATTTTGTAGAAGACTTAATAAACGACTTAATAAATGAGCAATTTAAATAAAAATTTGGTCCAGCTTTTGTAATTTTTTCATCAACCTCCGAAACCAGTTAATATTTTTTAATTAAAACGTTATGCCCCCTAATAAATTTTTTTTCTCCTTATACGAAAGAAGCAAGGAATAATAATCAGCATATATCATATCATAATCTTACATTACGAAAACTTAAAGCATATTGTATTATAAGGCAAATGAGTTTAAAATGCGCCACTGGGGCAAAACGAGCCATTCCGTATATTTTGTTCTACATTTCAGTGTGTTAACATGGCCTTGGATCCGACTTGGTTCAACTTATAGACTGTTCCGATCATTATAAATACAATAATGATTACCCTTCAATTCAAAATGCAGTATTCAACCAACTTTTGGCTGCGTTCTGTTGTTTACATCCAAATTAAACTGATATTGCCATTTTTTAAATTTTTCGCACGGAAGTTTGAAAAAGCGTGGTCATTTTCCCGAGCAAAGAAAACGGATTGTGCACAAACGGTGCACCGTCAGTGGTATTTCGATCAGAAAACTAGCTAAGAAAAACGGTTTGAACGTCGGAGCTGTTCAAACCGCATTACGGAAGTATCAACAACAGTGCTCTTTCGTAAATTCCCCGAAACGGGATGGAAAACCCAGTCCCGCTGACCCTACAATCGACCGAAAGGCAAGGGATTATTTCAAGCGTCATCCTTCAGCATCAGTCCGAGATGTGGCGAAACAGCTAAGTACTTCGGTAACTAATGTTATGCGTGACAAGGAGAGAATGGGTCTGCAGACTTGTCGGAAGCAGAAGCAGCCAAAACGAAGCACCAAACAGGCTGAATCTGCGAAACCGAGGACTCGAAAGCAGTACGACAAACTGCTGACCAAAAAACCGGGCTGTGTTATCATGAACGATGAAACCTACATAAAACTCGATTATAAAACTCTGCCGGGACCACAGCTTTATACCTCGCCGAAGGGAAAGGATGTTCCTGGATCAGTGAGAGCCATTTACACCGAAAATTTGGCAAGAATGTAATGGTGTGGCAGGCCAAAGCGGATGTGGAAAAATATCTCGTCCATTTATTACGACAGACACAATGAATGGTCAAAATTACGTGAAGGAGTGTCTGGAAAAAAGGTTGCTGCCCTTGATCAAACAGCATATCAATCCTACAATCTTTTGGCCTGTTCTTGCTTCCTGCCATTACTCTAAATATGAACTAGAATGGTACAAAAAGGAACACTGTCGTATTTGTACCAAAGGAAATGAATCCACCAAACTGCCCAGAGATTTGCCCTATTGAAATTTTCTGGTCTTTGAAGCTGGGCAAAGCTCAGAAAACACACGAAACCAGCGGATAGTGTTGAAAAATTTAAGAAAGATTTGCCAAAAGTGGTGAAAATGGTAGGAGAAAGCACTGTACAGAAGCGCCTACCCTACAAAAAATCAAGCACATTGAAATGAAGATAGAAAGAAAACATTGTTATTAACTATGTTTGAAAATAAAATAATCAAAAATCACAGTATCGTCTTTATTATTTGAGAAAGAAAGTGTATTTATATTTTTTGGAACAGTCTATATATAACATGTTGAACGGAATAAAATATATAACTTTATGTAACCTTTTTCTCATAAATCACATTGATCCGTCCATCAGACCTTTCAGCAGAATGAGATTAGCTCATAGTAGCTTATAACAATGATGATTCCAATTCGTTTTTTTCTTCTCATCTCTGATGTGAAGTAGAAAAGTGCAACATTTGAGCTTAGTTGAAATATTGCCAAACATCCATCAACGCGCTTCAAATGGGAACGTTCATGTCTGGTTTGAAAAATGATGATTTTTATGACTTTAAGCGATTGGTTTCCATTCATGCCGCTTGAGAGCAGTTAACAGAAGGCAAGAGGAACCAGAAAAGCAGCTTATTGCATTTCAACAAGAGAGTGCTTAAAAATGAACCACGTATTGAGTGGTTCCGTTTCCGATGTTTGGGTTAGGATAGAGCAAGTCAGTCTTTGTTTGTGAGACGAAGATTGATTCCTACAGTTTGCCTTACCGATGTTACTGATGATGGGTTTGATTATTGATATGTGTGGTTTTTGAAAGCGTTGGGAATTTAGTAATGGATTTTAGGCTTTATCGAACTTGAAATGTATTTTAGCCATTTGAGAAATTTAAGCTCTACTCTAGCGATGGTCTAGATATACGGAGTGAAGACTTTTTATTGCCTTGTGATTTTGAATGAAAGGAGTTTTGAAACATTACTAGAAGGATGGCACATGACATTACAAGTATTGGTTATAGCAGAAGAAATAGTTCAACAGCGTCCAGTGCACTGAGGGCTGCAAAAGTATGGGACCGGTAGAAGAACACCATTGATTCTAAAAGAAAGCAGCTTTTCACATAAACAACAAAGAGTGCCAAATCTGATGGCATGACAAGTTAGTACTAGGTTGTTTTATGCAAAATTGATTATGCAAAAATCTGGTATCCATTTCCAAAAAGCAGATTTACATATTAGAAGGAGAAAAAAATTTAGTACAAACCAATTTACTCAAAATCAACAAAAGGTTTCAAAACGGTATACACATGGAATAGTAATTTATGAGCCTTCTAAAGCATAGCTCATTCAGTAATGGCACACATATTTTTGTCTGTACCAGCGCTATCAGTGAACAGTTTGGGAAGTTTGTTACAACAATATGCTCGAAATATTATCAGCAAGTACAACCAAACCATATAATTTCGTAATGAATCACGATACCAGAACAAAGGAGAAAAATATTGTGACCACCCTGTTGAAAAACCCATTTCCCTCAATATGTCAAGGATTACAATCATGTTGTAATTTCAAGACTGTTTTCAAAGACCTCAGGGGCCATCTATATACCACGTGAAGTTGAAAAGCGAGATTTTTAACCCCCTGTCCTTCTCTGTGTACAGCAGTGGAGACTGACTAAACCTCTACCCCTTCTCACCTGATGCACACTTGGACATGTTTAAGCAATCTAGAACGCCTGGGTGCTGCTTTGGGGCAGTCTCCATACCAACCCAAGCGGACAGATCCTGCTTGAGGACCTGGCCAGTTCGAACACAGACCTGGCCAACGTAGGTACCAAGAGTACCTACCGAAGAAACGGAGCGGAGTCGATCATCTACGTGACGTTCTGGTGAAGGAAGGATAATGACTGGACTCGGAAAAAATGAGACACACAAAAATGGTCACAAAAAATTCATTTTAAATCGGATACATCTCAAATTTTCAGGGATTAAATAACTATATATTAGCTATGTTTTGGCATAATTTATTTATTGAATTTCCTCCCCCAAGCTGAATGCGCGTACATTTATCTTTACACTGCTCATGAGATCTTGGGCGAGGCTTTGTCCATCTTCCTTACACAATTTCTCCCAGTTTTTCTTCAAAGCTTCATCGGTTTTGAATGTTTTTCCGCTTTTCTTCACCTTCTTCTTCATTATCGCCCAAAACTTTTCAATCGGACGAAGTTCTGGTGTATTTGGCGGGTTCGCCTCCTTCGGGACCACATTAACGCCCTTCGCTTCGTACCAATCTATTACAGGCGTGGGGTAATGGCACAAAGCGAGATCCAGCCAGAACAGCTTGGGACCACGGTGAGAGCGGAGGAAGGGCAGCAAGCGCTTCTGCAAGCATTCCTCTCGATAAATCCGTCCGTTTATAGTGCCGGTTGTAACGAACGGCTTGCTGTACCGTCCGCACTCGCAGATCGCCTGCCACAACAGGTACTTCTTCGCGAATTTGTCCACCTTTCTCTTCCGGAACTTTTCCGGAACCTCCATGCGAGACGTCCCGACAAAAAATTCGAGGCCGGGGGTTTGTTTGGTGTCCGCCTTGATATATGTCTCGTCGTCCATGACGAGACAGCCTGGCTTGACCAGCCACTCACGGTACAGCTTCCACGCACGCAATTTGGCCACCGTGTTTTGCTTGTCAGTCCGGTTTGGCGCCTTCCTGACCTTAAAAACACGTAGCCCAGCCCGTTTAATGGTCTGCTGGACGAACCACTTCGGCGAATTGACCTTTTTGGCCACGTCTCGGGTGGAAAGGTTCGGGTTATTCTTAAAGTACTGCCTTATCTTCCGCGCCTTCTCTGGGATTCCGTTTTCGGTTTTCTACCGTTTCCAGCACGCCGCTCGATGGTCTTTGTCTCCTGAAACATCTTCACAACGCGGGACACGGTGGAGTGGTGGATTCCAAGCCTTTTGCCGATCCATCTGTGCGACTGACCTGGATTATCGATCACCGCGCCCAAGATTTGCTGGCGTAGCTCTTCTTGTTTCGAATGCATCTTGAAAACTACTTGACAGATCGCAATAAAATTTTGCACACATAAACATAACACTCTAAACTAGTATTTAAATTTCATCAATTTTTACCAACGCGATAAAAAGTTACACCCAAAACAAAGTGTCACATTTTTTCAGAGTCCAATCTTTACACCCATAGCGACCACTTGGCGGTTTGCTATAGCATCGTCCACAATACTAGGCAGCACGCAGAAGGAGGAGCACCCACTCAATTTGTCCGCAGATGGAGGACATCATACATCGATGAAGAAATATTTAGACAGGCGCTTGAGCGGGAACAGAACTTGAGTGAAACCCAAGACCTGTGCGGTGATCAATTCGTAGCACTACTTACACGCATGTACGATGCAACTATGCCTAGGAAGGTCAAACCTAGGGATGAGTGACCGCCAGTGTATTGGTGGACAGAGTCGATCGCCGACCTCCGTAGAATCTGCATCCGTGCAAATAGAAGGATGCAGAGAGCGCGGTTGGACTCCGAAAGAGCGGAGCGTCGAGTGCCGTTAGTCGCCGCCAAGGCCGCACTAGCGAGGGAGATAAAGGCCAGCAGACGAGCCTGCTTCGAGGGCCAATGCGAACCCAATGTCGGAAATACTAGAGGCACGTGAGGGTTTTTAGTGGGCCAAGGGGTTGGCACCCTCAACTCCACCCCCTAAGTCCTTCTGGAGTTTGGTTGCAGATTTTTCGTCCCGTTAGAAATAAAATAAAAAAAATAATAAAAAAGCAATCAAGAAAGAAACGATTGTTTGATAAATTGTTACAATTGTTTGAGAAATTGAAGAACCAAGTTAATAAAAAAAGTAAGTTAAAAGATAATAAAAGTATGTTAACTGTGACCATAGATCAAAAGCAGAGTAGCAGAGTCATTACAACTATCAAACATAAAATTTCAATAAAAAGATATATATATATATATTTTTTCTCAAAAAGCCCCGTAGAGGGTGAGACGGTAATTGTTACGACACTTAAGATTGATTGGTAATCGCCTATAGTTATCGAAATGAAACCAAATTGTTTATAGTGGTTCAGTATATGTATTTATTTCAGCGTATATACTGCCGTTATAAGTATAACTGTCCCATGTATATAGGGAATCCCATTAAACATGGGACAGTTAGACGTTTAACGGCAGTATACGTCGTTTAAATTTTAGGATGAATTTCAGTGAATTGCTCGACATTTGCGATTGACGGGTTATCACATTCTGTTAAGACGTTTCTGGTACGTTTGTCACAGGTTTTTTTTTCACTTCCTTATTATTTCCTTTTCGTTCTTGATCTCTTCTTTGGGTTTCCATATTTCGCGCTTAATCAAGGCCCAATAGGTTTCGATCGAACGGACCCCAGGACCGTTTTGTACGGTTAATGTTAGAATTAGCCACATACCACTCCTGCACGGTTTTGAAGTAGTGGCATGAAACCAAATAGGGCGTCTGTCATCCGTTCCTGGACCACTAGAGGACTTTTGAGATGATTGAATGATGAACATTCATAAGTATTCCCAAGGCATCACGACAACCCAGGATTTTGCAGGGTTAACAAAATCGTCTCGCCAACGGTTTGCTTATTTTAATTACACTACACAACTTAATGTATGTGAACAATATACTCTCAAGAGAAACTGGGGAAAATTAGGATAATTTCGGACAAGGAAGAGTTACGTAAGTTTGAAAGTATCTCAATAAGTCATTCAACTCGTCCTTGAATGTTCCTAGTTCGCCAAAAACTCTCCTTTGTTAGCAACATTGGATGCCGACCGTGATCGGGAACAATCTGGAACGACTATCTGAAGCTACAACCGAGTATGTACACACAAAGCCTAGAAGTAGCGCCTCCGGATGAGGGATTTGTTATCGGAGCCCCTCTTGAAGACTGTTGGAGTAGTGTCAAAGCAATCATCACCATCGCAGTAGAACGTACCATTGAGATTGTAAAAAGAAATCGACGGAACGACTGTTTCAACGAGGAGCGTCAGTGTCAGAGCGTAGGTGATGATGCTGAAGCAAGAAACTAGTCAAAATGTGGAGCGATGCTAGATAGCAAACCTAACTTTTCCGGGAAATGCGCCGCCTGGAGGAGTTGTAGGGTGAAGAAATGGAGCCGCTGTATCGTTCTTAAGATATCTGAAACTCAACCCTAATGCTTTGTACCATGAGCGAAACATTATCAAAATAAGGATGGAGTTATCTTGACAAATAAACTTGAGCTTATTGAAAGATGGAAGCAGCACTAAGATGAACACCTGAATGACACCGAGGCGGAACACCAGGATTTCAGAAGGAATGGCTCTATCGAAGGAGACGTGCCAACTTCTACGAATAGTTATATTAGGATGCTATAAAACAGCTTCATTCATGGAGCACGTGGATGAAAATTCATAATTTCATACACCTTCCTACTACTGTGTACAAACGTGGACATTGACTAAAACCCATTGAGGGTTTTATTTGCCCAATCTACGAAAAGGTTCAAAAACTAAAGTGTTAGAACTACCGAGTGAATACTATTTTCAAGCTCTTGCAGCAGATACGCCCAGCAGATAATTTCGGAAAGGCATTATTATTGCTGGAAGTAGTGAACTTCACGAGATCGTAAGATCTGGTAAACATCACTGCCGCATTTCAATTCAATTTTTTTTCATTAAAATAAACAATACTTGAACGCCCATCGTCATCAACAAACTTTTGACTCGATTTGATCACCAAAAACAGGTGGTTTCACTATCTGAAATTACCTTTGCAAAAATATACAAACAGTATTGGCAAACATAAATTATGTACTTCAATTATACTAACCTTTTGTTATTATCTAGTTTTTATTTGTGGATTAGGGAACATTCATTAATTATGTCACGGAAAAAGTGATTTTTTTTTGTATGGATTAATAAGTTTTCCCAACCCACCCCCTTCTCCCCCTTTTCTGCGTTAAATATCCCATGGACCTTCTTTTACGTATAAGTTTATTCATATAAAATGTAGACTTTTGGGTATATTCTTCTGTGGGCGTATAAAAAAAAACAAAACACCAGAAGATTTCCCGAAGCGAATTGATTAATGTTTATATACCACTTTTTGTGCGGTATAAATAGAGTATAAATGAGAGTAACATGATGGAAAATAAGTTTCAAAACAAACATCAGTATTTAGTATGCCCTCGCTTCGCATTGATAATTTCTTGTAAACGCCTTGGCATACTCTTCACTAGGTTCTGAAGGTGTTATTGAGAAATATTCGCCCAAGCCTCTTTCAATTCGATAAATAGCAGATTTTTGTTGGTAACGTTACTTGGCTCAACGCAAACACCTCCACGAGTTAACTATTCGATCATTATCAACAACATCATTATTCTAGGCGATTACAACTTGAGCACAGTATCTTGGCAGCGTAGTTCTCATGGTCATTACGGTTATTTCCGCTGGTAAGGAACTGAAATCCACCACTGGATATGGCCCATACGGCATACCATATCTAGTGTTAAAACCACGTTTGGATACACTGGCAAAATCGCTAGCGTCTGTATTCTCGTCATCCCTCGCTTCTGGTGTTAAGTTATATCCATTTAGAGTCCGGAATAATAAAATCATCTGTATCTCGGTAACGGATTGACGTACAAATAAGTTTAATACATCATAACAAAGGTAATCTACTGTCTACAAAGGTAATATCAATACAAATCGTTTCTCTTCGTTTCTAAGAAAATTCGCACTTTCTTCTTTATTCCTCCCATCAAACGCTGCACACCTCCGGAGTCAACTTTCTTGGCACATTTGTTCCACATTTTGGTCATCTGAGTCGCGTCCCGAGCCGTTTTTCCACTGTTCTTAAGCTTTCGCTTCATTATTGCCCAAAATCTCTCGATAGGCCGGAACTGCGGGCAGTTGGGTGGATTTATGTTTTTATCGATGAAATCTACGTTATTATCGCGGTACCACTGGATGACTTCCCGGCTGTAGTGGCAACTTCACGGGACCGGAACCACGGGGCTTTAAGGAAAGGTAGTACGCGGTTTTTGAGGCATTCTTCCTTGTACAGCTTAGAGTCCATCGTCTTATTCGTCACAAACACTTTGGTCTTTGCTTCGCAGCTGCATATCCCTTGCCAAATCATAAGTTTTTTTGGAAAATTTGTCCATAAAAGCAAACTTAAACTTCGCAGGAACATCTTCTCGTGCCGTCGCCATGTAAAATGTTTGGCCAGAAAGCTGTCCGAAATCCATTTTGACGTAGCTTTCATCGTCGATGAGCAGGCATCCTTAGTACTTCGTCAAAACCTGCTGGTACAATTTCCGAGCTCGAGTTTTGGTGACGAAACTTTGCTTCAACGTTCTGTTTGGTTGCTTGCTGACTCAATAAGAACGATATCCTGATCGCAAACGAATTCTTCAAACGGTACTGCGATCAGCAGCGTATTTTTGTGCAATTTCATTATCTGATAGTCCAGGGTTTGCTCTGACGATTCTCAACACCTTCTGGTTCAGCTTTCGGTCATATGTTCCACTACGACGCTTACCGTGAGGCACTCGATCCACGCTCTTTCGCTCCCTGAAACGTTTGAGCACATCATACACGGTTGATTTGGCGATTTTCAACGTTTTTGCGATTTTTATTGCGGACCATGTTGGATTATCAACGTGGGTGTGCAGAATTTTTTTCTCTCCTCTCGGCTTCCATCTGGAATAACTTTTGACTCACTGCACGGAACACCGTGAAATTTATACCACAAAAAGTGGGCACCTAGGTTAACAAACCGCTGTAAAAGAATTCTTGCAGCGGTCACTTTCCGTGCCGCTGCAGCACAATAAGTGATTCCGGATTCTAACTGGAAAGAACTTTATTCCGGGGGGGTTTTTTTTTTTTTGTTGTTTAGGAGGGGGGGCAAAGAGTTGCCCGGGGGTGCGCCTTCCAGTTTTTTGGGTGGTTTTTTTTTGTAAGTTTTTTTTCCCCTTCGCCCTTTTTTTTTCCCCCGACAGGCCCGGTTTTATGCCTAAACGCTCGGCGCCCCCCTTTGGACCTGCTTTACAACGTACATACGTGATTCGCCAAATCGAAACCGGTCAACAAGTAGATGCTATTTTCACCGACTTATCCGCAGCGTTTGATAAAATGAATCATCAAATTGCAGTTGCTAAATTTGACAAACTAGGCATAAATGACAGTATGCTTCTCTGGATCCGATCTTTTCTGACCGGACGAAGAATGTCCGTTAGAATAGGAGACCACGTTTCATGGTCTGGTCTGGCGTTCCCCAAGGCAGCCATCTTGGGTCATTTTTATTTCTTCTGTAAATGAATGATGTTAATTTCATCCTGGATTGCCTGAAACTCTCGTATGCCGACGATTTGAAGCTTTTCTACACAATAAAGATATCCATCTGATTGAAGTCGATGTCTTAGATATGTCCACTTGTCAATCCCAGTTACATTTACTCATATTTGAGTGACTCCAATTCTGACGAAAGTGAGTCAAAAACGACTCAAAATTGAATTTAAATTCGTGGCCGTTGAAAATGTCTACAAGCAGTAAAATGTATGGCCGTGTAAATAATTCAAACTTACTCTCATCTGTCCACAACACCTTATTTCAAATGGAAATCGGCTTGTTGACGTGTTTCTTGGCAAATTCCAGACGCTTTATTGTGTAGCGTTTACTTATCAGTGGCCGACGAGATGCTAACTTATTTTTAGATTTATTTGCCAATGACCAAAAGTCTTTCAACTAGTTAAATGTAAAATGCTGTTGTCTGACTGCATAGTAAAAAAAATCAATTTCACTCATACATAATTAGGACCTATGTATTGAAACAACGAAGTTATATGCAAATTTATGAAACAAAATTGAGTGTATACTTCATTATTGCCAGCACAGGTGCAGGTGCGTATAAGGCTTTTTGATTCACCTCTCCTTTTCTGGCACATGCAGAGGAATTATGGTTTGTTTTGATCCAAATGATTTTCCTTCTTACTAGCACTCCTTTGATCTAAATGGCGCTGTAGTGTGCGTGCGTTAAACGTCACTAATCCTAATAGTCATTTGCTTGTTTCTTATGTTGGATCCGACACACGGGTGATTTTTTTCTTCATACACTGAGGAAAATTTGACAAAAGAGCGGGGTAATATTTACGCCAAGTGAACACTAGACATTCACGAATAATGAATTCTGAACGCTGTCCCGTGAAGCTTTTTAAGGTAGCTTATTACACTTTTACTCAGTGGGCTGCATTGAAATGCAATAAGATGCAGTGTTTGGAAAACGATCATGATACTGTTGAACAACCATGTGTCAGGTTCTGACAGTTCAGGATAATTGCCAGATAATTGAAAGGATTTGGTACCTATGCAAAATAACAGAAATCAGTTTAGTTAAACCAAATGAATAAAAGAAAATAGAGAACTAAAACTATAAAATATACAAACGATCCAACCATAGCACCGAATAGCAGTAAGAATGATTGTATTGACAAATCTTAGAAAAAGATAAAGAGTATGAAAGAGTGACTGAGGCAAACAGATTTTTTTCTAATTCGATAGCGTGAGATTTTATATTCTTCCAAGATTGAGATTAGTTGTTTCTGCCATTGTTAGGTTGTTTACTTGCCGTCGTCGTTCTTGCTCTTCGATGATCGTCGTGGTCTCGTGTTGTCCAGTATGTCGTCGTCCGTAATTTCCATCGTGCTCTTCTCATGTCTGGAAAGAGAATTTGATCTGCTGTTGGTCAGTGTGGCTCGTGAACGGTCACTCACCATGTTGCTCTTCATC
The DNA here is from genome assembly GCA_024533555.2 of Aedes koreicus. NCBI lineage: Eukaryota > Metazoa > Arthropoda > Insecta > Diptera > Culicidae > Aedes > Aedes koreicus. Next base: position 81,911 of record JAHHFK020000870.1, on the reverse strand, counting down.
TCGTTGATCTTTGTTGGCTTGGGTAGTTGCTGCGTAATCTGCTCAGTCGTAGATCTCTCGCGATTCCGTGCCAAAGGGCGAAGCCGGCATTTGAATTCGGTTCTGTGATTGCTGCTGTGTTGTGTTGGATTGAATCTAGGATTGAGTTTGTTGTGGTATTGCTTTATCTACAACTGATTCTGGTGGTTCTTGTGTCGAATTGGCCAGAACTCTGGAGTATAACGATGAAGTTTTGTTTTATTGGGATATTTTTGCTCGATTCTCCGCGCAGCTGGCTCCGAAATGAACCTCCTGATTACAGTGTCTACAGGTCTGGATTTGGTTAGTTTAGGTGCAGTGGCTGCTGTACCCTTTGATGTTGACAAATGATGGAATTGGAGTTGGGGGCTTGGTCCTAGGAGCAAGCTTCAAAACCCTTTCGATTGTCGTAGTAATAAGACTTTTCGATTAACAATAGCGATCGCGTCGATTTACGTCTGTTCAGCTCAAATGCTCAGCGATAATTGAGAATAAGATGGAGTCAAGATTCCATTAGCGCACTTGATTGGAACTGAGCTATAGAAATAGGCATTCAGAAATCCACGTAGGATGTGGGATTTGAACTAAATGTGATCAAAATATAATTTTGGGGTTATTGGAAGAGATAGCACTCTGTAGTCTTTGAGTCACGTTGTTCAGTAGATATTTGGCCATCTTCTGGTTGCATCAGAAATCCACTAAGACAAAAGCTGGACCTCCGGGAGACCCGCGACAACAGAAATGTGACCAGTTTATGAAATTAGTCTTAGAACTCTGCGGTTTTTTTCTTGAGTACTTCTAAAAATTTCATTTGAATGCATTTCCATTTATTAACAGGGAAAATCTCCGAGGTCTTTTGATTAGTTTTATAAAACACAAGTTTGTGTGAATGAAAACTTGAAATGTATTTTGGTTACGGTGTTTTCAAGCAGAAATGGACCTGCTACATGTACTACTGTCGTATATTCATACACGGCAACCTTAATTCAATCATTAGGTAACCATAATTCAACGGAAAGCCAGAACCCATCCAAAGCTTTCGGAAATCGCAGGATATGGCAGAATGGTGAATTTGAACTATATTGCGTGTTTGTTTTTACATTTTTTGTTTATTATCTGGATATGATTTGATGATGCAAAAGATTAATGTCTTAGCACTATCCCCAAATGATTTTTAAAGGAAATACTAGCAATTTTAATTTTTTTTTGCATTATTTCTGTGCAAGAAATTGTCAATACCTCTCTTCATAGTCATGTTTCGACTTACGACAGAAGAATCCAGTTACAGTTACAGAGGTTACATAATTCATGAGAAATGTTTCAAATGAATGCAAATTAAGAGTCATTGGCTTATTTCAATTAGCATATCAGCATATAAGGACAGTACTCGAAAACTATTGGACACAATGATTAGCTTGTAACTTTTAAGCGTGTGAATTAAAATTGATGAAATTTTGACTGAAACCAGCTAATAGTGCGATTCACGTTGGCAAATTTCATCACATTTTTTTAAGTGGTTATCGATATAGCATCGAAAGAAGAGTAGATTCGACAACAAATTTCGTGCGCCGTCGTGAATACTGCGTCCCACCGATGAATCGGAAAACACCTGGGATTCCATCATTCCACGGTATGCCGGGTGGTGATGTCATTTAAGGAGACTCGGACGACCCAGCGGTCAGGCAGCGGTACAAAACTCAAAGACAGTTGATCCGGTGAAGGCAAGGAAGATGTTGAATCTGATCAAGGGTCGACCGAACCTTCCGATCCGCGATGTGGCGTAGAAGGTTTCCAGGAGGTTTTCATCTGTTTTGTCGAGAAAACGATAAAACGTGCCAGCCTCCACTTCTACAAGGCTAAGAAGTCACCTGGAACGACAAACAAAACACGGTAGCCAAATACCGTGCCAGGAAAATGTACCAAGACTTGCTGACTAAACCCAGGGGCGTTGTGATGGATGACGTGACTTACATGAAGGCGGACACAAAGCAATTTCCGGGGCAGGAGTTTTACGTTGCTACATCATGATTGGCCATTCCTGAGGAGGTGATGAAGAAGAAGGTGAACAAATTCACCCAAAAATGCTTAGTTTGGCAGGTCATCTGTGGGTGTGGAGAGATGAACCAGCCATACATAACGACGGGTATCATGAATGGGTAAATCAACCGAGACGAGTGCCTCCAGAAGCGCCTGCTGTCCTTCCTGCGGTCTTCATGGAAGCGAGACGCTATTTTGACCAAAATTTGGGAAGCTGCCACTACACTGCAAGACTGGTGTAACATATGCATTCCACGTGTCATTTTCGTCCTCATCAATTTATTGTATTTCTTCCAGGCATCGAACCTTCAGTTCATATTCCACAATTTTAACATCGCTTTTGGTATGGAACCTCTAGTGGAACAGATTTCCTTCTGATTATTTTGATTTGCACTATTAATCACCTTTGATTATGCATAACGCGTTGTTTCTGTCCCGATTCTCACTGAAAACAAACAGTTAATGAGAACCTTTAATAAATGCGCGTCCTGTTTCCAATCGATTCTACCCACAATGGAGTAGGGTAGCTTAAAGCGGTGACGTAAATCATTTGCAATTATTTTTACTCCGCATGTTCTACATGTATTCATAAACCCTTAACGGTAAACACCCCCTCATTAATGTTGATGGAATAATCAAATTAACGTTCAACATACTCTCTCCTACACCTGAGCTGTGTTGTTTGATCTGACACGTGCGGTGCCTAATCAAAATGTATAAATCTTTGGGATCGAGCAATACTATCACAGCTTAAAACATCTCATTTTGTCAAACTCAAAAGCCTAAAATACAAAATATAAATACAAAGTTGTGATACAAGGAATATGTAGCAAAAATCTCAGAAATAACATAAATGAAACTAAAAGAAATTGAATTATGGAGAGTGTGAGCTGTTTAGTGGAATACCTGTAACTAGAAAATAAGAAGAATGATTAGTAATTTCCATTTAATTCCAACTACCTTTATTGCTTATCTTGACAGATACGCGTATTTCGTCTACAATGTGCAGACTTCTTCAGTGTCGTGTACTAATACTCGACTGAAAGAAAACCTTCGCCACCTGCCGTATTTATCCTATTTTCTAAATACAAACACTTGTACCTACAGCTAACATTTCTTGTACCTAACCTATCCTGAGTCCAAAACAAATATTATGCTTGATAAAAGAAATTGTTGTAGGTTTACTGTCGTAAGTGAGGAGGTGTGTGGGTTTTTATAATTAATGTTACCGATAACTTGCGGTGAAAGGACAATTCGACAATAATGGTGGCAATAAGTGGATTCATCCTCATATGTTTCATTTAAAGTATTGCACGAACTTGATGACGAAAGTTATGTACCTGTTGCTCGACGCACGGATAACGGTGAACAGTGGAACCAGTATACGCTACATGAAGGAAGTTTCATGAATATTTGCACGTAGTTTGTCTTCTCAACTAAAGGGTGGCCACGGATCTATTGTAGCACAGTAAATCTACTTACAAATTTCATTAACTTTTTTTTTTATTTAGTTCACAAATATTAAGTCAGCTTCGGCGATTGTTTTTTTCGTTTTTCCTTCACACATTTTCATCCACTTCCATCTTTTGTTTTCTTCTTGGTCTTTCTGAGTTTCAGCCTCATCATGGTCCAATATGTTTTGATTGGAAGTAGTTAAGGGCAGTTCGGTGGATTCGTATTCCTTTTACAAAACGCCCCGAATTAGCTTCATATATTCCAGCATGCTTTGAGAATAGTTGATTGAACTTTAATTCGTCTTTGGAAACCTTCTGTCTTGTAAATTTTACAAGTTGTATTTTACGGTTGTAGTGAAGATTTCACCTAAATTAAATTAAAAGTTCGATATTTTCCTCTCTTTCATACAATCATGTGCTTTGAACCAGTTCATTAGACCTGACTGTAGTACATATTTACAGCGTTTATTTTTTTTTTCCAAAAACATCATGCTAATTTTTTTGCTTGTCTCTTATTTACTCATTTCCAGCTTAGTCGCAACGAGGCATACAATTGCACGATTCTCAGAATGTTAAAAAAAAACTTCAACGAAAATAGTAAGTGTTACACTTATTTCGCGTTCACCCTGTACTGCGCTGACGAAAAGCATTGATAACACACAGCGTACTGTTTGATAAAGAATTCACCTCGACGAAGGTTTTGTAAAAAGCATACAGGCATCTTTTTGTTAGCAAAAAATATCGAAAAACTAGAACAGTTTTTTTCCCCGTTAACGAGCATTCTGGAAAGGGCGTCAAAAGCCAGCTCCGTCTCATGTGCAATATGATCTACTTCAGCTGGTGAGAAGAATCAACGAATGAAAAAAATCTGCTGCACTTCACTCGGTTGAAGACGGGCGTATAATGCACGCTGAATAATTCATACCTACTGGATGGTATGCGAGTCGAACGGAAAGTATTTTAATTTAAAATTTATAAGGTTTACGATTTGGCTGTGGCGTGTGTTGTGAGAGTGTTCTGCGCTCCGGGGATAGTAAAGGCTGTTTGGTACATTTTAGGAGGTGAACTTTTCCCTTGTTGTTTCCAAATATGAGAGGTTAGAAGTTGAAGGGACTCTGAGAATTACGAGTTATGGCTAGAAAATTGAATTTTGATGGAATTTGTTATTAAATTTTACTATTACTCCTATGACCGGTTCTGTTGATTGACGTTAAAATTATTCTGTTCGAAATATGTATGGGAGTATGTTTTATAGTTAAGAGGATCGAGGTATGCTTTGCTCGAATATGGAAGCTAATATTTTGCCTCCCTGTCAAACTTTTGAATTAAGTTTCGATTTGTCAGGTTTCGAATATTTTGCACTGGTTTTCCAAGTGGGTTTACGTGCGTTCTGAGTGGGTAGCGTACGTGTTTTCCTGAAAATAAGGCTTTTAATCTTAAGAGCATGGCATTTGCTGTGTCATTTTGAAAATGGAAAACAAACGAAGAGAGGAGTGAAAAATGTGTCTTTAAATCAATGCTGTCGGTATGGTATGAAGAAGGATTGGAATTTGTCTGTCGATGATGGGATATAACACTGGCTCGACTGATTTAACGACATTTAGGAAACCATTGACGGAATACACTTTTCATTCAATGTTTTCAGGGCTCGGCTCGACATTTTCAACGGTCAATATCTGTTGAGGTACAAGCTGCTTCTCTTTTCACATCTGTAGAACCTTAGAACGGGATAATTGCCAGTGAACACGTGGAGGCACTTTTTATTTCGAACTCACATGTAAACCGGATTTGTGTGAACTGCCTTATTTAAGCCGGATGACGAAACAAGAAACAGTACGGAAATTTTGCTTAAATGCATCGTCATTTTAAAATAAAATAAAATAAATTTGCGTAAAATGGAGGAAATTCATCAAAACGCACACCACCATGTACCCACGATAAGCCTGCATGGACTAGAAAAACTACCTAAAATTAGCTTCTTTTGACGCAACCGTGAACTATCGTTTAGTAAGGTAAATTTAAGTTATCTAAGGTTTACTTTATTTTGGGTAAACGGGGGTAAACTATTAAAGCCACAAGAAAAGCCAGCGGTGGGTAAAATTAACTTACTAGGTGGTGCAAAATATCTACTGGAACCAGACCAAATAAAGCAAACATTGGGCAAATTAACTGCTGTATCGATCAGATAAATACAAATAGATGATTGTGCTAGTTGTTGTTATTGTAAAATAAAGTTAATTTCATTACATGCAACATATTAGTATTTGTTTATTTCATTGATTCAAACAACACATTTTTTTCGCGTACGTGGTTGAGTTTCCACTTCCCTGCCCTTCGGTTCAGAAAGGGGGGTATCATCCAAACCATTAAAGAAATGGTTGGAGGATTTGTGATATCGTTCGTTTAAGGTGATTTTTAAGGTGATGGGCACGTCGACCCCATCTATTGGATTTATTCTGTTGTTCAGATTATTCCATTGCTACGGAAAGTTACCTTGCTTCAATATGGTAGTAGGCATTATCATCATCATCAAGTGGTTGAGTTTCCACGTTTTTCTTCAGATAAAACTTCGACCGCGACTAAAACGCAATTTCATCGGACAAAGTCAAAAAAAAGAAATGGCGTTGTCATGGAAGTAAGCGCTTTCGAAAAAAATATTTTTTTTTTTAATTTTTCAGTAATTTTCATTTTTTGTGTATATGTTGTTGTTATCTTGTGGAATTCGAATTTTCGGGAGAACTCTTTCTGCGTCACAAACACAGATATAAATTGGTGTTACATTATATATTGGTTGCATTTGTTCAGCAAAATGGCCAGAGAAAAGTATTTGAGGTTGGTTCGAAGAATTCACAGATCGGAAGCTGTGATCAGAAACATGCTGAAAAAATAAGAAAAGTATGGCTTTATAAAGAAAAAAACGAACGAAATTCGAAATTCGAAAATTACAAACAGTGGCCAGGTCATATCATAAAAGTAAATGAGACTGGACAGATGTCTGTGGTAAAAATCAAGAAGGAACTGGATCTACCAATCACCCACAAGCGTGCAGCTTAGATTCCGCATGGATTTGGCCACTTAAAATACACAACAAATTCAAGAAATCAAATCTTTCACCAGGTCACTTTGTGACCAGATTGAATTTTGCAGAAAAGTTACATATGTTGGATGAAAGAATGAGATAATGCAATTTTAACTGTCGGAAAGAAATTCTACCTAGACGGCCCTGGCTACTGCGCATATTGTTGGCACGATTTGAGGAAGAATCCGCAGAAAAAGCTTAGCCGTAATTTTGGAAAATTTATGATTTGGGCCGCTTTTTCGAGACACGGAAAGACTCCTAAACTCAGTAGCAAAAAAAAGCCGAGCAAAATTTTACTTCCAAAAAATGCCATGTTCAACTTTCTGTAACTTTGTCAATTATCAATACTTTTGGTTGAAAATTTGACAAAATTATAACCAATGTGTATACCTTATTTGACCAAAATTTCATGTTGGTTAAAAGTTATTAATTTGTAGTTTTCATAACATATGTGAAAAAAGTCGTTTTTGAACATACAAATTTCAAAAATCCGTATTACTGTTAAAAATCTAGGTAGCATACTTAAAATTTCACCACAGCTTAAACATATATATATATATATATATATATATATATATATATATATATATATATATATATATATATATATATATATATATATATATATATATATATATATATATATATATATATATATATATATACATATATATATATATATATATATATATATATATATATATATATATATATATATATATATATATATATATATATATATATATATACATATATATATATGTATATATATATATATATATATATACATATATATATATGTATATATGTATATATACATATATATATATATATATATATATATATATATATATATATATATATATATTTTATATATATATATAGATATATATACATAAATATCTATATATATACATATATATATATATAGAAAATGATGTTGACAAAATCTGAATTGTTACCATCAAGCTGCTTGGACTACAGCTGGCCTCAAAGTTGACACATCAACATGAGTATTTTCCTTTTTCACCCGATATTGACCATGCTGAAATATCGGAGCAAAAAAAAGCCGAGGTGAATTTTACTAATAATATTGTATAATACTGTATACGTTGTTTTCACAAACCGATTCTTACTGTTTGTCATATTTTGAAGTGTTCCGTGGGTTACACTAGTTATTTGGGATATTTCATGCGTAACAAATCATGTGTATTAATAAGATGAATTCACCTCTGCTTTTTTTTTGCACCGATATTTCAGCATGGTCAATATCGGGTGAAAAGGGGAAAAACTCATGTTGGTGCGTCAAATTTGACGCCAGCTGTAGACAATTCAAATTTTGTCCACATCATTTTCTATTTTTTTTAGGCTAAGGTGACATTTTTAGTATGCTACCTAGATTTTTCACAGAAATTCGGATTTTTTAAATTGGTATGTTCAAAAAAGACTTTTTTTCACATATGTTATGAAAACTTCAAATTTATGAATCTATCAACATGAAATTTTAGTCAAATAAGGTCTAAACAGTGCAAATTTTCAACCAAAAATATTGATAATGGACAAAGTTACAGAAGGTTGAACATGGCGTTTTTTGGAAGCAAAATTTTGCTCGGCTTTTTTTTTGCTACTGAGTGTATTTGCGCCATTTCAACCAGGATTAATACTGAATGCTGCATAGAGGGTGAGTCGATAATCATTGCGAGACTTTCAAACTTGCATACATTTTTTCATACTTTTTCATTCATATGATCAAAATCAACCAAATTTTACCAATTTACTCTTTAGAGTTTATTGTATAAATCCGCTCAGTTGTGCAGTTCTGGTTGTCATGGAAGAAAATCAGCGAACTGTTCTCGAATCGATTTCGTTCACCCATAGGTAAAATCCTTCGTAGTCACGTTGCGCCTTGGGAAAACCGATGAATATATGTACATCATTCGACTGTCTCAGGGTCCCCTAAAGGCTCCAGAAACGGAGAAGGATAAAAACCGGGAACAACGTGCATATAAACTAACTGAGAGAACACTGAATGCTCATTTCCAACGAAACCAGAACGTTTCGACGTGGGACTTGGCCAAAAAACTTGATGTTTTGCCATGCTTTGTTCAGAGGGCAAAAACGATCCGGATTGAAAAAGTACAAAGCGAAGAGCTTCCCAAATCGGGACGAATACCAAAACGCGTGCCTGGAAACTCAACACAAAGCTGCTAAAGTTCTGTCCAGTTAGAATCCGGAATCACTTATTGTGCTGCAGCGGCACGGAAAGTGACTGCTGCAAGAATTCTTTTACAGTGATTTGTTAACCTAGGCGCCCACTTTCTGTGGTATAAATTTCACGGTGTTTCGTGCAGTGAGTCAAAAGTTATTCCAGATGGAAGCCGAGAGGAGAGAAAAAATTCTGCACACCCACGTTGATAATCCGACGCAATAAAAATCGCAAAAACGTTGAAAATCGCCAAATCAACCGTGTATGATGTGCCCAAAAGTTTCAGGGAGCGAAAGAGCGTGGATCAAGTGCTTCAAGGTAAGCGTCGTAGTGGAACATATGACCGAAAGCTGAACCAGAAGGTGTTGAGAACCGTCAGAGCAAACCCTGGACTATCAGATAATGAAATCGCACGAAAATACGCTCCTGCTCGCAGTACCGTTCAAAGAATTCCTTTTCGAGCAGGATATCGTTCTTATCGAGCCAGCAAGCAACAAAACAGAACGTTTAAGCAAAGTTTCGTCACCAAAACTCGAGCTCGGAAATTGTACCAGCTAGTTTTGACGAAGTACCAAAGATGCCTGCTCATCGACGATGAAACCTACGTCAAAATGGATTTCGAACAGCTTCCTGGCCAAACATTTTACATGGCGACGGCACGAGAAGATGTTCCTGCGAAGTTTAAGTTTGCTTTTATGGACAAATTTGCCAAAAAAAACTGATGATTTGGCAAGGGATATGCAGCTGCGGAGCAAAGACCAAAGTGTTCGTGACGAATAAGACGAAGGACTCGAAGCCGTACAAGAAAGAATGCCTCAAAAACCGCGTACTACCTTTCATTAAAGCCCATAAAAGTACCGTGAAGTTTTGGCCGGATTTGGCGAGTTGCCACTACAGCCGGGAAGTCAGTGGTACCACGATAATAACGTAGATTGCATCGATAAAAACTTAAATCCACCCAACTGCCCGCAGTTCCGACCCATCGAGAGATTTTGGGCAATAATGAAGCGGAAGCTTAAGAAAAGTGGAAAAACGGCTTGAGACGCGACTCAGCTGACCAAAATGTGGCACAAATGTGCCAAGGAAGTTGACTCCGGAGGTGTGCAGCGTTTGATGGGAGGAATAAAGATGAAAGTGCGAATTTTCATTAGAAACGAAGAAAAATAATTTGTTTTGATATTTTTTCCTTAAATAACAGTGAATTACCTTTGTTTTGATGCATTAAACCTATTTGGACGTCAATCCGTTACCGAGATACAGATGATTTTATTATTCCGGATTCTAAATGGACATAGCTTTAACAATATATCGATGCTACGTCAATGATGATGAGCCCTACATCACAGCGGATCTAAAGCAGTTTCCCAGACAGGAATATTTCACGGGGAAGGGCAAGTTTGCTGTGGATAAACGTTTCAAATGAAAGAAGCTGTCGTGATTCGCTTCAGAGTATCTGGTTCGGCAGACCATATGCACTAGTGGCAATCCGAGTGATGCACTCGTGACCAAAGGTACCATAAACGGTGAGATTTACTTAACTGACTGTCTTTAAAACAAATTTTGCCGCTTTTGAGCCAGCACGATCGAAAACCGTTGTTTTGGCCATTTTTGGCGTCATTTCACTACTCAAAAACCATTCAGAAGTGGTGATTCTGTGGATTTTGCACCCAAAATCATGAACCCACCAAACTGTTCTGAGCTCCGCTTGATCGAAACCTAAGGAGAGGCAAGAGACGGAAAGGAAATGATGCGGAATTGGGGAACAAATGAGAAAAACGTTCCGGCAAAACTGTACCGGCTCTGATGACCGGTCAATCGCAAATGTTGTGCAATTCACTTAAACTGATATTTGGTGGATATAATAGATATATGACAATGTTGATGATAATAGTAACAGTAGTAGTGCTTAAATGTTTGTTCATATATTGGAATTATTATATTTATTTTATTTTGAGTAATTCTTCATGAATGTGCATATAACTCGTAAGAAGGATATTCACGTAGAAGTGTGTTTAAAATTATTCGAAGTACGTGAATGTGCTTAACCGATTCAGTTATCTGACGGATTTTGTAAAGCACAGTTGTGAGTTCCTAATGTTGAGACGATTGATTAATGCTGGAAACCCCGATCAGGTCACGTCATAATTCTAAAATCTAACAAACGTATGTAAGCTGAAATAAATAAATAAAGGGGGTATTCGAAAAAAATTTCACACACATATTTACTCACACAATTAAATCAATTACCGGATTTTATTGAAATTTTCAGGGAATGAAAAACTACTGATGATTTATGATTAACAAAATTTGTTTCATTTAATTTCATCGTACATCTCGAATGCCCGCACCTTCCTTTTCCAACCACCCTTTAAATTTTTAAGAACCTATTTTCCCAGTGTTTTTGTTGTTTTTACCCAAGTTTTTTCAACTCTGTTTTAATAGTTTGGGGATGTTTGCGAAGTTCCGTCTTCATAAGTGCCCCGAATTTTTCAATTGGGTGAGGTTCCGGTGAATTTGGTGGGTTCATATTTTTTGGCACAACATTGACTTCGTTGGCTCGGTACAATTCCAACACGTTTTGAGCGCAGTGGCAGGATCACGCCAAAACAGAGCTGATCCTTTGTGCTTCCTCATGAACGACAAGAGACCCTTCGTAAGGCACTCTTCCGTGTAAATCGCACCGTTGATTGTCTTGGCAGTGATGAAGGGAGCGCTTATCCGCAAATCACATACCATATCAGAAACGTCTTTGTAAATTTTGAAAATTTCTTCTTTCAAACATCCTCCGGTAGACCGAACTTAGACTTGGCAATGGAATATTCTTGCCCAGGAAGTTGACAGAAGTCGGCCTTGACGTCATCCATCACGATGTAACACGATTTGGTAAGCAACTTCGTGTAAAGTTTCCGGGCGTGAGTTTTTGCAGTGATATTTTGCTTTTCATTTCGGTTTGGGGCTTTTTGAACTTTGTAATCATGTAGCCCAGAACGTTTCATGGTTTTCTGCACAAAGCCGACTGACACCTTGGACTTTCAAGTGACATCTCGAATTGACTCTTGAAAAGCTGCACTACTTTCCTGGCCATTTTATTGTCCATTGGACCACTTCCTTCCTTCCTTCGGACAATCAGACGCTCTTTGAAGGTTCTTAGCACACGACACACAGTTGTATTTGGAATTTCAAACATATTGGCGATCCATCAGTGGGACGCCTCTGGATTTTCCAATCAATCTCAAGTGTCGCTATAATTATTGATTTACTCATTAGAATTGCTACACGCCGTATTGATTCCCTTACTGCAGAAATCATGCTAGAAAATTTCGTATTTAAACAGGCTAAAGCTAAAGCTAAGGGTCCTCCCTTAGCTCAGTCGGCAAAGGCGCAGCTACAAAGCAACACCATGCTGGAGGTGGCTGGGTTCGATTCCCGGTCTGGTCTAGGAATTTTTCGTAAAGGAAAATTTCTCGACTCCCTGGGCATAGCGTATGATTGTACTTGCCACACAATCATACTAATGCAAAAATGGTACTTGGCATCGAAAGCTCTCAATTAATAACTGTGGAAGTACATTTAGAACACTAAGTTGAGAGCAAGCAATAAGCTAATTGTGAAAGCAATAAGCTTGAAATGCTAAAGAAGAAGAAGAAAGAAGAAACAGGCTAAAGCAGCTATTCATGTCAGCAAGCAATATTTGCAATAGTTTTCAGATTAAGGAAGCGTAGCTTTGAGTTGGTTTGTCGGGCATCCTGACATGACTTGTTTACAAAGGTAGAAGACAATTCGAAACAGCTCACGAATTAGAAGCTGCCGTTAGAGAAGCCTGGATATCAATTCCGCTAAGACGCTAAACAGCTCGTGGACTCCATGTAAATAGAAATTTTGAAATTATTTATTAAAACGGAAAGCAAACCAAACATCAACCATTGTTTATTGTTGATTATTCATAATAAAAATGGTTCATAATTGTAATTGAATAAGGATATATAAAACGGAATTAATTTCTCACCCTTTTCTTAAATAAAAGGACAAGAATCAAGTTTGACTGCATTTTTTCTCAGTATGGAATGCTAGGTAGCTCGAGAAACTTTCGTCTTAAGAGTACAGCCAAAATCTCTGCTTGTCAACTTATTTTGAAAGAAGAGATATCGATGAAGAGAGATCTATGACATTTAATTTGGCCTCATTCCTGATCTAGATCTAGAAAAGTTGAATTATCTTGCTAAAAAGTATCATAACTGCTCGTGGATGGTTTGTTGAGAACGTTTGCTTGTCAATAACTTGATAAAAAAATAAGTTTAAGTTTAAGACGTTTAAGATTGTCAATAACTTGATAAAAAATTTCAAAAAGTTGAATATGCTCTTGTAAAAAAAGATTTATTTGCAGTTTCTCAAAATTTTCAGCACACTCAATCGATGAACATTTTCTTTTCACTTTTTAAAAACAATTTTACGAGCGTATAAGTAGAACGATTGTTATTGGAAAACTGGGAACTTGTTAGTAATGGTAGTAATGGTACCAAATGGTAGTAGTGGTAGCTGTAGTCCAAACTACTTGAAGGAAATAGTTCAAATTTTGTACACATTATTTCTTATATTTTTTAGGTTTTGGTAACATATTTAATATGCTACCTATATTTTTCACAGATATACAGATTTTTGAAATTGGTATGACCAAAAACGACTTTTTTCACATATGTTATGAAAACTTCAAATTTATAAACTTTACCAACATGAAATTTTGGTCATTTTAGGTCTATATATTGGTTATGATGTTGTCAAATTTTCAGCCAAAAATATTGATAGTTGACAAAGTTACAGAAGGTTGAATAAGGCGTTTTTTGGAAGCAAAACTTTGTTCGGCTTTTTTTTGCTACTGAGTGTACCATCTAATGTAGCAAAGCAATTGCCTATAGCACTGCGCTGTTTTAAATAAACTCTTAGTTCAAGGTTATACTGCGATAAATGTTTCATCATGTTCCTGTATTAAGGACCAAACACGTATTGTGGGCCCGTAAGCAGATACTCTGACGCTCAACCCAAAGCTACAGGGGTCTAAAGAGAATCTCCTTCCAGAAACAAGTTCGCAGAAACCACACCAAAACTGAGCCCTCGCCTAATAAAAAGTCCCGTTAGCCCGCCCTTTAGTCACGAAATGCTAACAACAGGAAGTTGGCAGTCTCACTCTTCCTATTCAAATCGCTTTAATCGGGTGATCTGGTGGTCCCTCCCTTCATCCCAACATATGGTGATGTAAAAATATATGAAAAATTCAGAAAAATTTATATAAATTTTCTTGCCTTGATTTTGAAATCATCTTACTTTGCAAGCTTGTGTTAGAAAATTTGGCTGAAAGTAAAATTGGTTATATACTGTTTCAACCTTCCTTTGATGTAAGGTCCATTGTCGTCTCGATGTTTCTGCTTTTGATGGGCTGACTTTTGTAGCGCATATCAAGACTCGCAATGTGTCATATGGCACCACTTGCGGCCAAATCGAAAAATCGATTCTTACACGCTAAAAAAAAAAATATTTTAAAATTTAAAGTAAATTTGCAAAAAATGGCTGTTTTAGAATTGGACGAAATTTTTTTTTAATAAAGGCAATATAATTGTCTAAAAGTTCGCCATACACTGCAAGATGGGCACTTTTAAGGCAAAAAAGTTTTTCTAACAACAAATTTTTCGTGTCAACATAACGCAAAAAGGACAAGACCTACAAAAAAATGATGTATGAGTGACTTTTAGAAAATTGTCTTAACCTTTATTAAAATAAAAATTGTTAAATCGATTCTTACACGCTGAAAAAAATATTTTAAAATGTAAGATCAATTTGCAAAAAATTGCTATCTTAGAATAGGACAAACATTTTTTTTTAATAAAGGCAATATAATTGTCTAAAAGTTAGCCATACATCGCGAGACGTGCACTTTTAAGCAAAAAAAAAGTTTTTCTAACAACAAATTTTTTACCGTTTTTACCGTGTATCGCGCCAACTCGTCTTATAATTTAGTCCTAAAACGTCACAGAAGCCAATTAAATGTAATTATAATGACAATTTCGATTTTTTAAGGGTCTTTAAATGTTTGAAAAATCAAGGATCATTTGGAAAGGGCTTTTTTATAAATTTATTATTCTTTTAAACTGTGGTGATAATACAATTAAATCAGGTGGATGATCCTGTTAATTACCAAAACTTTGAAGTATTTTACAAGAAGGACGATTAATTGGAAAACAAAAGCTTTATCATAATATCTAAAGCATTGACCCATGACTCAATAGCAGTTCAGTTGTTTATACAAAAATTGCTAGATTTCATTAAAAAAAAAATTCAATTTATTGTTCAAAAATTATTTTCATATCAGATGGAGCAGCGGCACATTATAAGAACAAAAAAAAACGTTGCCAGCTTGTGCAATTTCAAGTCCAAGTATGGATTTGGATGCAGAATGGCACTTCGTTGCAACGTCTCATGGGTCTATTTGAAGCTATTGTTGGTACTCTCAAGCGAATGGCAAAGAGAGCAAGCCTTGCTAAAGATTATGGATACACAATCAAAACTCCTCGGAAACTATATGACTGGGAAGTTGAACAGACAAATAAAAGTATTACAAAACTGAATTTTTGCTTCATATCAGCTAAACAGTATGCAAAAATGACAGAAGAACTTGGGGAGTTCTCTAGCCACGTAAAGACTATATCTGGTACACAGGTTCATTGCTTTGTACCTATTTAAGATAAAAAGTTTTCTGAATCAAAGAACAATTCAAAGAAATATGATTTGTTTGTGAAAGTTTTATAAATTAAATATATGAAGCTATGTTAATTACTAAAACGTGAAAATGTACAAATAAAAAAAATAAAAAAAAACACTTACCAAGCAAAAACTTATGAGTTTTCATTGACATAAAAAGTATTTCGAATATTCATATAACGTCATATTTGAATCGTCTTTAAATGGATATGCATTAAGTTTTATCAAATAAGAATTTTCTAGTTCGATAAGACTTGATGCATATCCATTTAAAGACGATTCAAATAAGAGCGGACGATTTTTTTTAGATTTATCAGCCCCCTCTATCACAATTTTTCTCATACCTTTTACACGTACTTTAACAAATCTTGACCTTCCTTTCAGCACCCCCAAGATATACGACGCCATATTTGAATCGCCCCTAAAAATAGGAATATCCGAACAAGCAGTTATGAATGACTTTTACTTAAACGTTGCGTTTTTTGCAAAGATGTGCAATACATTCAATTCTTTATGGCTGCGTAATTTTATTGGATTCTTTAGGGGTGTTGAATACCATAACTAAAAGAGTTTGCGTCAGACACGGTAAAAATAGGACATGAACAAGTTGATGTTAGAAAAACTTTTTTTCCTGAAAAGTGCCCATCTTGCTCTGTATCGCGAACTTTTAGACAATTATATTGCCTTTATTAGGAAAAAATTTCGTCCAATTCTAAGATAGTCATTTTTTTGCAAATTGACTTTAAATGTTAAAATATTTTTTTTAGCGTGTAAGAATCGATTTTACAATTTTTACAATATTTTTCATAAAAGTTGAAACAATTTTCTAGAAGTCACTCATACATAACTTTTTTCTAAGTCTGGTCCTTTTTAAGCTATGTTGATTTAAAAAAGAATCGATCAAAATACTTAAGCCCTTTTCATGTGGCAGTCTGGATAAATTTTCAAAAAACAAAGCATGCAAAGTTGCTTGAAAAGACAAAGTCTACACACCCACAATGTTTCATTGGATTCAGAGAGGGTGCTGCCAATCACGAAGACGAGTTGGCGTGAAATTCGTCATAAGTAACATAGTTTTTGAGTTACAGCCAATTTAAGACTACGATGTACCAAAACATTAAAAGTTCAATAACTCCTTAGGCTTTGAGATTTGACCATATGCGTAGAACAATTGTTTTCTTCAAATATCATCCCCTATCGCCCCTGAAAATATTTGCACTAAGGAACCGAACACCAACCAACATTGTAATTTTATGTTCTCTCCTCTCCATAAATCCAATTGATAATCATAGAACTTACCCAAAGGCAATAAACAGCTTCAATTAAAGTATCAAAACCTACGTTATCATACGGCACCATCAGTATCTTAAAAAATCCTCCAGCGTAATTGATTTTGAACGAACGGCGTTTTGATATCGTGTGAACTTTATTCAGCAGAGTATGCGGCCAAAAAATCACAAACTAACTCATTATAATATTCGGTTATTTGTGAATTTCTTCAACTAAATACCTCCTAATCCTCAATGACTTTCTCCTCTTTGACGATTGTATTCGCCAATATCAGAGCACTGGAAATAATATGCTAATGATCAACGCTAACTATTTCAATTCAATTGTTGTGGGCACGTTTTGTAATCAACACAGGGCATCTGTGCTCTTCCCTCCCACTGATATATGTGAACAATTAATCGAAAATCGACATTGATTAGAACCATACGCAGCCAGTCATGGAAAACCAGCTAAGTTCCATTACCACGCCAGCATACCAAAAATTAACGGTTATTCTTTCGTAAATAAACAGCCATCGTGTGCAGTAAGACGATAGATCCATTTGTAAATAAATACCATTATCGCTCTTAAATTAACATTACCCATTGAGCGGGTTCACTGCCACTCGGGTATGAGGCGCCAATGAGTGCTACATTCACTTCTATGTGAGCTTCGCTGGCAGATTCCGAAAACACTGTACACAGTTAATTTCCTGTTTTTTTTTTAACTGTAATTGATGATATTTCGATTGATCGTTGCATCGTATGCTGACTGATATCTGCGCTTCAAACCATCTACCTGTATTAAATTGTTTGAAAACGATTGCATGAGTATTTACGCCATAATATTTGAGTGTGTTTTTACCAAGTCGGTAAATACAACCAAGCTGAAAACAAAAAGCCAATGGAAATGACCCGTGAAACGAACGCCCGCTGAAAATTATTCTCACAGGTGGGTGCCTTTTAGGACTTGCTCTGTCACCCCGCTGAAACGCAAAGTGTTTTTGAGATATCGTTTCAAGGTGTATTAAAGTTCAAATGGGAGAGTCCTTGAAGAAGCTCATGGTGTGTTCAATGATTTTTTTATTTTCTTATTTTTATTCCAATGAAACACAACACCTTTCTTCTTTCAATCATCTGAGGAAATAGTATCTCACCTTCTCTCTGAGTATAAACTTGCATGGTGATTTCGATCAGCGCAATTCAGATTTTATTCCTGACTTTAAAAAATGATAGTATTTTACACCCAGTCGTTGGCGGCAACGAAAAATTGCAATTTATGCTTAAGAAAATAGCATTTTTATAGATTGATCAAATGAATTACGTTATGAACCCACAACATTGTTACTTAGATTTCTCAATAAAAAAAAAACACGCATACAGATTTATGTGTAAATGAATCTCTCTCTCCCTTATGCATAAGTTGAAGCATTTCACACAGCAATGGAGTGTTCTGTATTTGTACATAAAAACGATAACTTCAACGACCGAATTTGAAAGCTTTTGATTACCAAAGGGCCATTTTTTTTAATTTGTCGTCTATGAAAGTTGATCATTAATGCAATTATTACATTATAATTCTTATTTTAAATCTTATATGTTTGATTTTAAATGCAATCAAAATCAAATTGCGATTACCTTATAGTCTAGCAATATATTTTTTTTTTTATTGTCGTAACAAGAGGAGATTTTTGTTTGTTTTGCCCCTTGAGACGTCGCAATGCAGCGCGCATCGGTCTAATATTTATTTGTTGTCAATCATGTTATCGACCGTTTTTGTTAGGTTTGTTGATTTGCAGTTTCTTTTTCCAATTAATTCAAATAATGTATTTTCCTTGTCATCAGCACACGTAACAGTATTGTTTTAATTATGTTTTTGACATTGTTTAGTCTATATTGTTGCAATTATTCCTGCGATTACATCGGACCTCGTTGAATCCGCAATCCAGAAGCTGAAACTTTCAAACGTGGCTGGCCCTGACGGAATTCTTTCATGTGTACTAAAGA
This sequence comes from Aedes koreicus, assembly GCA_024533555.2. Lineage (NCBI taxonomy): Eukaryota > Metazoa > Arthropoda > Insecta > Diptera > Culicidae > Aedes > Aedes koreicus. Next base: position 63,092 of record JAHHFK020000870.1, on the reverse strand, counting down.
GTTGCTCTGCAGTGCTTACGATTCCTCTTTAGAAGCTTTTTAATATCTCGTTACGCCAGGGAAAATTCCCAACACGTTGGAAATCTTCGTTCATGTTCCCGATTTTCAAGAAAGGAGATAAACAACATGTCGAAAATTATCGAGGAATCACATCACTCTATGCCTGCTCAAAAGTCTTCGAGATTATCGTCAACGAGTTATTTTTTGCTAGTTGCAGACACTACATCTCTCCTGAACAACATGGATATCACCCCAGAAGATCGATCTCAACCAATCTCGCACCTTTCGTTTCCTCGTGTCTCCGGAATATGGAAGCTGGATCTCAGGTCGATGTTGTTTACCCGGATCTCAAGGCTGCTTTTGACCGGGTCGACCATGCTGTACTTTTGGAAAAGTTAGACAAACTTGGTGTGTCAAATAACTTAGTTCGTTGGTTTAAATCATGCCTAACGGACAGGGTTCTCTGTGTGAAGATTGGCTCAGCTCAATCGAACTACTTTGCGAATATGTCGGGCGTACCTCAAGGCAGCAACCTGGGACCACTGCTGTTCTCCATTTTCATCAACGAGGTTGGACTGATACTTCCACCTAACTGCAGGTCGTTCTATGCTGACGATGTGAAAAATTATGTGGTTGTGCGATGCTTCGCTGTTTGCTTACGACTACAGCACTTGATCAATAGCTTTGAAGAGTGGTGTTCCAGGAATTTCCTCACACTGAGTGTTAACAAATGCTTCAATATCACATTCCATCGAAAATTGAACCCAAATGCATTTGATTTCAAAATAAACAACCAGCCTCTGCTAAAAGTTGATACTGTTCGTGACCTTGGAATCACGCTTGACTCTGGTTTGACATTTAGACAACTCTACACAGATATGATTACCAAAGCCAACAGACAGCTCAGTTTCATGTTTAAGATCTCCGACGAGTTTCGTGATCCCACCTGTCTGAAAGCATTGTTCTGCTCTCTCGTGCGTTCTATCCTGGAATTTGGAGCCTTGGTGTGGTGCCCGTATCAAATAATCTGGATTGCGAGGATTGAAGCTGTTCAAAGAAAATTTGTTCGTTATAAAGGGTGATACGGTCAAAATTTGGTCAAGGGAAAACGCGTGTAAATCGGTGAAATCGTTTATTTAAAAAATCAAATTAAATTTCTTTTTCAAGTTCAATTAGTATAAAATTCAGGAAAAATATTCAGTTAGGCTTCCGCTTTTCCAAATCCGAATTGCCGGGCCTTACGCTTGACCCCTGCCATCAGATTTTGTACAGCCACCTTGTCCACCTTCTTCGCCGCAGAAAGCCAGTTTGCCTTGAACTGCTGCTCGTCCTTAGCAGTTTTTTTGGTCTTCTTTAGGTTCCGCTTGACAATAGCCCAGTATTTCTCAATTGGGCGGAGCTCTGGCGTGTTGGGAGGGTTCTTGTCCTTGGGAACCACCTGCACGTTGTTGGCGGCGTACCACTCCATGGCCTTTTTACCGTAATGGCAAGATGCCAAATCCGGCCAAAACAGTACGGAACAACCGTATTTCTTCAGGAAAGGCAGCAGACGTTTATTCAAACACTCTTTCACGTAAATTTCTTGGTTGACAGTCCCGGAAGCTATGAAAATGCTGCTTTTCAAGCCACAGGTACAGATGGCTTGCCAAACCAGATATTTCTTTGCGAACTTTGACAGTTTCGTGTGCTTGAAAATATCTACTACCTTTTCCCTTCCTTTTGCCGTATAAAACTCCTGTCCCGAAAGCTGCTTGTAGTCGGCTTTGACGTAGGTTTCGTCGTCCATTACCACGCAGTCAAACTTCGTCAGCATCGTCGTGTACAGCCTCCGGGATCGCGCTTTGGCCATCGTATTTTGTTTATCATCGCGATTTGGAGTCACTACCTTCTTGTAAGTCGATAGTCCGGCTCGTTTTTTGGCTCGATGCACGGTTGTAGACGATACACCCAGCTTATTTGCGGCATCTCGGAGAGATAGGTTAGGGTTTTGCTTGAAACTACCGGCAACTCTCTTTGTCGTCTCAGCGGCTTCTGGTTTTCGATTTCCCCCCGATCCAGACTTCCTGGCTGTCGACAAACGTTTCCCAAACACTTTAATTACATTTGTAACGGTTGATTTGGCAACTTTTAGCGATTTTGCCAACTTTGCGTGCGAGTAGCTCGGATTTTCGCGATGCGCGAGCAAAATTTTGATACGCTGCTCTTCTTGCTTGGACGGCATTTTGACAACTGAAGAGTGAATTCCAAAATCAAAATAGGAGCAACATTCTACACACACACACCTTCAAAATGAGGGGTGTTCAGGATTGTTAAATGCAAAATTGAAAGAAATACGTCAAGTTGATATTGACCAAATTTTGACCGTATCGCCCGTTACTCTCCGTCATCTGCCGTGGAATGATCCTGTCAACCTTCCATCGTACCAGGATCGTTGCTCACTCTCGGGTATTGAAACGTTGGAACATAGGCGTACAGTCATGCAAGCAGTCTTCGCGGCAAAAGTGCTGCTAGGTGAAATCGACTCTCCAGGAATTCTGGCAGAACTATCTATCTACGCTCCTGAACGAGTTCTGCGAACAAAAATTTTTCTGCAGCTCGGAACCCGTGCTGCAAACTCCCGCAACACGATCCAATTCGATTCATGTCATCGCGCTTCAATGAACTCTACGCTCTATTTGTCTTCAACTGTTCCGCTGAGACCTTTCGTCACCGGATTCAGCGTAGTTGGATGGAAAGCCGCTAGTTCGGAAATGCTGACGACTGATTCCATCACGAAAGATTATTTTTAATTTTACTGACAAGTTGTGTGTGTGTACTACAATTAATTCTGTTTACTTTCTTTGTATTCCTTCTAATTTTGTTGATTAATGTAGTGCACGGTTTAGAGATAGGGGGTTTTTACGCCACATGGCTTTTCACCATTACATTTCAATAAGAGGTTTAATCAGTTGGAATTATATAAATAAATAAATAAATTTATATTAAAATTCATCATCATTTGGTTAATTGGCCCGAATTTTAAATAGTTTGTACAATAATAATTAGTTGCAAATAATTGTTGATGTCGCAAATATCGTGTTGGAATGTAAAAGCTAAATTTCGAAAATATTTCCATTGCGCCAATTCTTTGAAACGATATTTTTTATAAAAGACACCATAGATGTTGGTTTATGGTTATATTCTTTATAAAAGTTCTTAGTCGGTTATTTTTTGTTGAAGCTTTAATGGGAGGGACCACGCGATATTTCGTGAAACATCCCGGATTTCCATGATGTCCTGAAATTTGAAGCTTATTCGGTGAGATCGTTCCTATTTGTTTTATATATGAATCCTTATACTCTATAACATTGTTCGAACTCAAAAAATCTCAACTCATATCACTTGCTTATTGTAAGTTCTAGACCATTACCTTCCCAACCATCCATCTCCTTGTCATCTATGAAGATATCGGTGAGCCGCTGGCCTCACGTTAAGTAGTTGCCATATTATCATTATACTTCTCATTTACTTTTATTTATGGAGATGCTGAGCGTGGAAGGCAATGACAACATCGGATGGGACAGCTATTGATACCCAATATATTTTGGAATGAGAATAATTGACCTCCTAAATTTATACTATATTCAACGTGACATAACTCGGAGTGTATGTAGTATATGGTGTTTGGTATGTCTACGCGTCCTTCCTCCCCTGCAGATTCACAAAATGCGTTGTGGTTCATGCTATTCATTCGAATCCTACTCATTTTACAGAATCATCCTTGCGATGAATGCAATGCAGTTGCCTGGCTACTTTGACGCTTGTATCATGTCCTTGATATGTCGACAAAGATTTTTTATTAGGGCCTAACTGACAAACGTAAACAATGGCTTCTTCCGTAAATTTCTCGTGGCACAAAGACTGCCCATGTAAGCCTCCAATTCTATCGGACCGTGGTGGATTGATTAGGTGAAATTTCAATGATGACTTATTAAGCTCATCCAAGCAATCGCATTGCTTGTGGATTTTTGTGTGCAGCTCTATTACCGCATGAGTTAACATTTGAAAGATAATTGATCACTGCTTATTAGACTGAGTCATGAGAAACTAGGATGTGTCAATTCTCAAAAAAAAAAAAAATGCATTTACGAACACAAAAAAATGTAGGGCAAATGAAGTCATTTACAGAAAATATTCCATTGATGATCGCTGATTTTGAGCCGGATATTCTTGAATGGACATTTCTAATAGATGTTACCAGAATTGGATTTTTCAGCATGAAACCATCATTCACATCACAGTCGATCGAGATGATGCGTTATTTAATAGCGAAAAATTTATTTGAGTATCAAAGCTTATTTCTTACTCATTTAAAAGAACAATTTTTAACACACTATCATTTGGCAATCAAATGGAATGGACCAACTAAGTAAACCGCTGCTTTATGCCACAAATGAAGCACAAATCATTTAAAAAAATTGCGTCTACTATAGCCTCAAGGAAAAACATTGCGCTTACTGTAGCTATCAAGGATCAACTCAGACTTGCGTATGGACTGCTGACAAAAGAGGACAACTTCAGTTTGGCTCTTCTAGAGCCGGGAAAAGGGTTCTTCAGTATTCTAGGAGATCTTATCTGTTGTGATGCCACTAAAGGGCGATACGGTCAAAATTTGGTCAATATCAACTTGACGTATTTCTTTCAATTTTGCATTTAAAAAACCTGAACACCCTTCATTTTGAAGGTGTGTGTGTGTAGAATGTTGCTCCTATTTTGATTTTGGAATTCACTCTTCAGTTGTCAAAATGCCGTCCAAGCAAGAAGAGCAGCGTATCAAAATTTTGCTCGCGCATCGCGATAATCCGAGCTACTCGGACGCAAAGTTGGCAAAATCGCTAAAAGTTGCCAAATCAACCGTTACAAATGTAATTAAAGTGTTTGGGGAACGTTTGTCGACAGCCAGGAAGTCTGGATCGGGGGGAAATCGAAAACCGGAAGCCGCTGAGACGACAAAGAGAGTTGCCGGTAGTTTCAAGCGAAACCCTAACCTATCTCTCCGAGATGCCGCAAATAAGCTGGGTGTATCGTCTACAACCGTGCATCGAGCCAAAAAACGAGCCGGACTATCGACTTACAAGAAGGTAGTGACTCCAAATCGCGATGATAAACAAAATACGACGGCCAAAGCGCGATCCCGGAGGCTGTACACGACGATGCTGACGAAGTTAGACTGCGTGGTAATGGACGACGAAACCTACGTCAAAGCCGACTACAAGCAGCTTCCGGGACAGGAGTTTTATACGGCAAAAGGAAGGAGAAAGGTAGCAGATATTTTCAAGCACACGAAACTGCCAAAGTTCGCAAAGAAATATCTGGTTTGGCAAGCCATCTGTACCTGTGGCTTGAAAAGCAGCATTTTCATAGCTTCCGGGACTGTCAACCAAGAAATTTACGTGAAAGAGTGTTTGAATAAACGTCTGCTGCCTTTCCTGAAGAAACACGGTTGTTCCGTACTGTTTTGGCCCAACACGCCAGAGCTCCGCCCAATTGAGAAATACTGGGCTATTGTCAAGCGGAACCTAAAGAAGACCAAAAAAACTGCTAAGGACGAGCAGCAGTTCAAGGCAAACTGGCTTTCTGCGGCGAAGAAGGTGGACAAGGTGGCTGTACAAAATCTGATGGCAGGGGTCAAGCGTAAGGCCCGGCAATTCGGATTTGGAAAAGCGGAAGCCTAACTGAATATTTTTCCTGAATTTTATACTAATTGAACTTGAAAAAGAAATTTAATTTGATTTTTTAAATAAACGATTTCACCGATTTACACGCGTTTTCCCTTGACCAAATTTTGACCGTATCACCCTTTATTATAGTTTAGGTTTAAAACAAATGTACCCTTGGTTCAATTCACAAACGCAGCCGTTCTCATAGGTTTTGTCGACGATATTTACGTTTTTCGCGAGGTAATGCATATCATTAAACAAGAAGACACTATCTCATTCATATGCCGGTTATATCAAAATGTCACATATTGCCAACACATTGATGGCTACGTGATCGAAGCGTTGGATTATGATATTGTCAAGGTTGAAGCTAATGAAATATTCTACTATCCGAATATGTTTCACAAGTTACCCGATGGTAGAAAAGCTTTGAGAATAAAGAACTAGCTTGAAGTGTTTGTTTGCTCCATACCGATATAGGATGTGTCAATCCCCAAAAAAAAAAATGAATTGACGAACGTGAATAGTTCCAAAGAACATACCTGGAAAGTTTAAGATTTTTTGAAAATCATTAGTCATCATCGATAGCTGTCAATATCGACTTGAAGTTTCGTATGGAATTTTTACTGATTTAGAATTGGAAAAGTAGTATTTTAGGCACATTTTAATGAAGCATTTGAAATAAACCGTGACTAAGTTGACTATAAATAAGAAAATTATTCAATTTTGAACTGCTGCTCAATTTTTTAGAATTATTTCATACATTTCAAAGTGGCACCACTGTCTGAAAGTGGAAGATAGCACACTTATTTTACCAACCGGGATGCAGACACACGTAGTTAATGAGATTGATATAGTTGGAAAGTGTAATATGCCTGTGATTTTCACCTTATAGATGCATGCTGCCTCGTGGAAATTTATTGAGAAGGGCAAGGGCTACCTCGTGGTGGTCTAACTAAATCGGGATTGGCTCAGCAGATGGCACTAGCTGACATGCAAAATGTTTGTATTTATTGGTTCAAACATGGAATATCTCAAAATCCTTGCAATATGAAAAGTTACTGTCTTCAGTAAAGTTCCGGTCACTACGCGGTGCTATTGCACATATGAATATCCTGTACGAGCTGTATCTCGAGGTTATGGCCATCTAGGAAGATGCCATATCCGACAAAGTTGTTTCGGAAAAGTGAGTTATACTGTCAAATAGCGATATTGCAGGCTATTTGGATATTTTTGGATCGAAAACTGCGTATAATGGTTGAAAATTGATGGCTGTCGCCATTGTCCAAGATGGAAACTTCTAATTTCGGAATAATTGGAACTACTGTCAAATCGATGTCCGACTTCATTTATGAATCCAAAATGGCGACGCATGCTTTAGAAGTACTGGAAAATACTGTCAAGTACCCTGGACAGAAAAAATGAATTTTTAAAATCGCGTAAAATTTGCCCTCGTTTAATTCCATGCCAAAGGAGACCTAAACAACGAAATAGTTTGCAATCTTTCATGCGCCATACAACAATGTTTGCAATTTTTCATACAACAGGCTGAATTCAGGCGTTATCTGGCTTAAATCTAAATGAAATATCTAAATATTTTCTGCCCAATCTAGCATTCCCTCTATGTGCATTAGATAACGAAGAAAATTAAATGCTTCTTTCTATCTGTGTATTTATGGATCAGCAAAGCAGTGTATAGGGTGGAAATCAATGTCCAATGTCATTTTGGAATCCAACATAGCGCCATCTGGTTTCGGAAAAATTTGGAAATATTGTAAAGAAAACCTACAATATGGTCAGTTTTTAGATTGCGAACCGCGTATAAAGACTGGACTTTATACTGATGTCTTCGGCGTTTTTATTTCTTGAACGTCTATGAAGGTTGTTTGGCTTCCCAGCAGTTTTGGCAATAGATGTCATGATAAAGATCAATTTTTCAAACAGTTCTAAGGATGTGGTCAGGTGAGCAAAGAGAAGCGGGTCTACGATACTTTACGTTTTTGGCGAAATTTTGAGTGGAAGTGGATAGACTTATCTCGGTGACTCTCCCACGCTTTGCGCAAATGTTCTATGCTATGTTATTTCTAGCCGTAATTTTTATGTAAGTTCGTAAATAAGATTTATTTCAAAATTGAAACAGCCTAATGGGACACACACCCTATCATAAAAAACCCGAATCAATCCACCGATGGTGGAACTGAACCCTTCTTACACGTCACCAGAATTACGAACTCAAATGTGGCCAATATGGTACTGGAAACATATTTTCATCAGAAATTCCAGGAAGATCCAGGAATATCCGATATATCATACATTCAGTTTATAAAATGAACTATTTGTCAATCCTGAACGTATTATTTATCGATGTGATTAAGATATTGCCATTAATAGTCTTTAAAGACCTGTTTATGTTAGTTATATACAAGGGGAAATTAAATAAATATTAGAAATTCCATATAATCAGTCCATAGAATGAATTATTAGACAATCCCAAGCGTCAATTTTGATTATCGATATGGATTCAAGATGCTTAATAAGTATATGTTCGTTGAAAATTGTGTAGTCATAGTAAATTGAGACTTTGTGTAATATTCGAACATACTCGTTGCAGTTTAAAACCGATCCACTCGAGCCAATTCATCCCGCTTTAATTCTATAGTCAGATAGTGTGGCTAGTCCGCTGTATGTGCTATACAACGCACCAGATGCGAAACACTAGAATACAAGCGGCATTGATCGGTGAGTGGTCTTGCTTTGACCTGCAACGAGTATATTTTCATCTCACAATTATGTGCTCTCAGGTATTGTTTTGATCATATCTCCATGAGGGGTTATCCAATCATAATGAAATTTTGACCAGTTATTTGAGGATTTTATAGCTAACAAAACTTAAATCGGTACAAAAATAACTCAGTATGTAATCGAAGACTAAACTGTTTGATTTCTATTATAATAGGCCGTAAAGTACTATTTCGTTCATATCTTCGTAACAAAATGTCCAAATAGCGTTCTTTGGGAATGTTGTAGTTTTCATTTGACGTCAGCAGAACTGAAATCGGTTCACAAACGGCTGAGAAACCGATGTGACATTATTTGTAACGCACACACATACACACACTGACAACGGCACAACGGCGATGAGGCGACGGTGACGAATGATGAACTCATTGCGATAGCAAAGTCGCTAAAGGTGAACAAAGCGCCGGGACCGGATGGTATTCCGAACCTTGCCATCAAGACGGCTATCTTGCTGGATCCTGAAATGTTCAGTGTCTGGACGAGGGCGTCTTCCCGGACGCCTGGAAAATTCAGACCCTTGTGTTGCTACCAAAGACAGGGAAGCCACCAGGAGATCCATCGGCATATAGACCTATATGTCTGTTGGATACAGCGGGTAAGGTGCTCGAGAGGGTAATCCTCAACAGACTGACAACATACTCGGAGGGTATAGGCGGTCTGTCTAATAATCAGTTTGGCTTCCGTAAAGGGAAGTCGACGGTGGATGCCATCCTGTCCGTCACCAAGTCGGCCGAGGTGGCAGTCCAGCGCAAGAGGCGAGGAGTACGATACTGTGCGGTGGTCACCCGTGACGTGAGCAATGCGTTCAATAGCGCCAGCTGGGCGGCTATCGCCGACTCGCTCCAACGCCTTCAGGTTCCTGGGTACCTGTACAAGATTCTCGGAAGCTACTTCCAGAATCGCGTACTGGTATATAATACAGAGGTAGGCCAGAAACGTGTGCAGATCACCGCAGGCGTCCCACAAGGTTCGATCCTGGGTCCGGTGTTATGGAACACGATGTACGACGAGGTACTGCGGCTTGAGTTCCCGAGCGGGGTGAAGATAGTCGGGTTCGCGGATGACATCACCCTAGAGATGTGTGGCGAATCCATCGAGGAGGTCGAGTTAACGGCCTCACACTCCACTGGCATTGTGGAGAGATGGATGAGCTCCAGGCAATTGGAGCTAGCTCACCATAAGACCGAGATCACGGTGGTGAATAATCGGAAATCGGAGCAACATGCGACGATCAGTGCCGGTAACTGCACAATAGAATCGAAGAGGTTCTTGAGGTATCTTGGGGTTATGATCGACGATAAGCTGACCTTTGTCAGTCACGTCGATTACGCTTGCAAGAAAGCCTCTATGGCTATATCGGCATTATCCCGCATGATGTCGAATAGCTCGGCGGTGCAAGGGAGTAAGCGTAAACTCCTGGCCAGTGTCGCCCTGTCCATACTTAGGTACGGCGGGCCGGCATGGATCATCGCCTTGAGTACCAAGAGCTACGCAAGTAAGCTAGAGAGTACACACAGGCCTAAGAGTGGTGAGTGCATACCGAACGGTATCACGCGACGCGATCTGCGTCCTAGCGGGGATGATGCCTATAGGCATTGTCATAAAAGAGGACGTAGAATGCTTCGAGCAACGTGGAACAAGAGGTATTCGGAAGACCACTAGAGCCGCATCCATGGTTAAGTGGCAAAGGGAATGGAACAACTCCACCAAAGGAATTAACCGGGTGGGTCGGTAGCCGACACGGTGAAGTGAACTTCCACTTAACGCAAATTTTGTTTGGCCACGGCTGTTTTAGACAATACCTGCACAAATATGGTCATGCACAGTCCTCCGCATGCAGCGAGTGCGCGGGAGTCGAGGAAACTGCGGAACATGTGTTCTTCGCATGTCCTCGCTTTGACGGCGCGAGATCCGGCATGATTGCCGTAAGCGGTAACGACACGACTCCGGATAAATTGGTCCAGAGGATGTGCCAGGACCGGGACGTCTGTGACGCGGTATGCGTAGCAGCCTCCCAGATCGTCCTCGATCTTCAACAAAAATGGCGCAACGACCAAAGACCACCAAACTACTAAAGCCCTAAGTAGTTAGACATAGTGGGTGCCCAACATAGTGGGTGCTTAGTCCCGGGGAGGGTCCAGGGCTTAAGGCACGGGTGGGTTTTTAGTGGGTCGAGGAGTTGGCACCCTCATCCCCACACCCTGAGTTCTTCAGGTGTCTGGTTGCAGATTTTCCATCCCGACTTAAAAAAAAACATACACACATACACATATACACATACACACAGACATGTGCTCACAATGGCACAACGGGGGTCGGCGACGAGGCGACGGTGACGAATGATGAACTCATTGCGATAGCAAAGTCGCTAAAGGTGAACAAAGCGCCGGGACCGGATGGTATTCCGAACCTTGCCATCAAGACGGCTATCTTGCTGGATCCCGAAATGTTCAGGGTGGTGATGCAAAAGTGTCTGGACGAGGGCGTCTTCCCGGACGCCTGGAAAATTCAGACCCTTGTGTTGCTACCAAAGACAGGGAAGCCACCAGGAGATCCATCGGCATATAGACCAATATGTCTGTTGGATACAGCGGGTAAGGTGCTCGAGAGGGTAATCCTCAACAGACTGACAACATACACGGAGGGTATACGCGGTCTGTCTAATAATCAGTCGACGGTGGATGCCATCCTGTACGTCACCAAGACGGCTGAGGTGGCAATCCAGCGCAAGAGGCGAGGAGTACGATACTGTGCGGTGGTCACCCTTGACGTGAGGAATGCGTTCAATAGCGCCAGTTGGGCGGCTATCGCCGACTCGCTCCAACGCCTTCAGGTTCCTGGGTACCTGTACAAGATTCTCGGAAGCTTCTTCCAGAATTGCGTACTGGTGTATAATACAGAGGCAGGCCAGAAACGTGTGCAGATCACCGCAGGCGTCCCGCAAGGTTCGATCCTGGGTCCGGTGTTATGGAACACGATGTTCGATGAGGTACTGCGGCTTGAGTTCCCGAGCGGGGTAAAGATTGTCGGGTTCGCAGACGACATCACCCTGGAGAAAGTGGTGAATCCATCGAGGAGATCGAGTTAACGGCCTCACACTCCATTGGCATTGTGGAGAGATGGATGAGCTCCAGGCAATTGGAGCTAGCCCACCATAAGACCGAGGTCACGGTGGTGAACAATCGGAAATCGGAGCAACATGCGACGATTAGTGCAGGTAACTGCTCAGTAGAATCGAAGAGGTTCTTGAGGTATCTTGGGGTTATGATCGACGACAAGCTGTCCTTTATCCCGCATGATGTCGAATAGCTCGGCGGTGCAAGGGAGTAAGCGTAAACTCCAGGCCAGTGTCGCCCTGTCCATACTTAGGTACGGCGGGTCGGCATGGATCACCGCCTTGAGTACCAAGAGCTACGCAAATAAGCTCGAGAGTACACACAGGCTTATGTGCCTAAGAGAGGTGAGTGCATACCGAACGGTATCACGCGACGCGGTCTGCGTCCTAGCGGGGATGATGCCAATAGGCATCGTCATAAAAGAGGACGTAGAGTGCTTCGAGCAACGTGGAACAAGAGGTATCCGAAAGACCACTAGAGCCACATCCATGGTTAAGTGGCAGAGGGAATGGAACAACTCCACCAAAGGTCGGTGGACCCACCGACTAATCCCGGAATTAAGCGGGTGGGTCGGTAGGCAACACGGTGACGTGAACTTCCACTTAACGCAGATATTGTCCGGCCACGGCTGTTTTAGACAATACCTGCACAAATATGGGCATGCACAGTCCTCCGCATGCAGCGAGTGCGCGGGAGTCGAGGAAACTGCGGAACATGTGTTATTCGCATGTCCTCGCTTTGACGGCGCGAGATCCGGCATGATTGCCGTAAGCGGTCACGACACGACTCCGGATAACTTGGTCCAGAGGATGTGCCAGGACCGGGACGTCTGTGACGCGGTATGCGTAGCAGCCTCCCAGATCGTCCTCGATCTTCAACAAAAATGGCGAAACGACCAAAGACCACCTAACTACTAAAGCCCTAAGTAGTTAGACATAGTGGGTGCTTAACATAGTGGGTGCTTAACATAGTGGGTGCTTAGTCCCGGGGAGGGTCCAGGGCTTAAGGCATGGGTGGGTTTTAAGTGGGTCGAGGAGTTGGCACCCTCATCCCCACACCCTGAGTTCTTCAGGTGTCTGGTTGCAGATTTTCCATCCCGACTAAAAAAAAAAACATACACACATACACATATACACATATACACATACACACATACACACATACACACATACATACACACAGACATGTGCTCAGTTCGTCGAGCTGAGTCAAATGGTTTATGACACTCGGCCATCTGGGCCTCGGATAAAAAGTCGAGTTTTCAAGCGATCTTAATACCCTTCTTTTGGTGTAAGAAGGGTAAAAAACATGCTAAATGAGGCACAACTTGATTTGTACATTGTTTTCTAAGTTTTTTGCACAGACTATCAAACATCAGTTGAAGTTATCAAGAGATTAAAAGGCAACTGTCAAATAATGAGGTAAATGGTTAATAACCGAGTTTACTGTTTGAAGAGTGATTTCTTTTCTATTGAACCCGAAGTAGAAATGCTATCAGATGGATCGTGACGTTTTATTTTGCGCGGCAGCCATTTTTTGAGTTGTGCTCGTTTTCCCCGGAAAAAATATGTATTCAAAAACCTGTGTTTCACAAACGAGATTCTTAATACATGTTTTTTCAAGCAATCATTATTATCAGCCAATATCCGATCTTTTATTTTGTTGAAACAACCTATAAGAATTTAATTTATCAGAATCCGTTTACACAAGTTGCGAAAAGCGAAAATATTATCAAGCTTAATTGGAATCATCAACAGGTCCGGTTACAAGAGCAGTAACGCAATATTGTTCTTTTGAACGACTTTGAGAACGTGATTATGAGGATCTCTTGTGTTCTCTTACAGCAAAATAAGGACCACCACACTTCTGCACTCTTTGGGTCTTGAGAAACAAGTACGGTGCTTCAGCACCCGGCGTGAAAGTTTTCCACTCCGAGGGCTGCGAGTTGTTGCTGTCACGGGTAAAATTAATTACGAATCAATTTATCATCCCACAGTAAGACATGTTTGTAGTACTCCTTTCTGCTATGGCTTGAAATTCTTCTGAAAGACGTTTACTCTCCCTATCTTTGCTGCTCTTTTTTTCCAGTTGCTACTTGACTGAGGAATATAGAAACGAATTGAAAAGTTTTTCAATTGCGTGCACCGATTTTCTCATCGAAATGCTTAATGGAATGGAATGGAAACTCGGGAAAATGGCAGAGGTGGTTCTTTGTGTTGCGTGAAGCAAAGTGTGGCCGATAAGCAGATAATGACGCGGGAGGTTTCACGATGGGAAAAAGTGATACATTTGATTAATTTGACTCCGCCTTGTCACCAATCTTAGAGAATGGTCACTGGTCTCATCATGGTTTGAATGGATCCTTCATTTTATATTATGGCTAGCGATAAATTCCAATGTCGGTTCGCATTGAACATGCAAGTTCGTGTTCGATAACGATCAGTTTACATTCGAATGCACGATAAGCAGAATGACACATATCGTGACCGGTAGCAATTACTTATACGATGTATTCATTCATAATTCAAACTCATGAAGCTAACAATGGTTTTCGTTCGAATTTAGTTATAAGCAGCTCTCACAATCCATGACAGTGAAATATTTGCTCAAATATTTGGATAGGGTAACAACAAAACAAACAATAGGATTAAGTTAGGGTAACCGTATGACTAATGTTATCGACTGAGTCTAATCGCAAAAGAAATAAATCTCATATTTACTACTGTGTAGAAATATTAGTAAGACTTTTCAATTTAAACTTCCCTTGTTTATCGATTCGGACAAATGTGGTATATTGACATCTGTGTGACATTTTACGACAATTGGTTCATTGGTGTAGTAGTTACGCTTGTGATTGCGAACAAAGAAAAGTAGTTTCTTCGGTTTTTATAATTTAATATTTCAAATGGATCAGTCAACACCATTTAATAGACATTTTGTGCCTGAAAAAAGTCAAATCTCGATTGATGCCAGAAACTCTCAATTTTATCGACAAACAACGTCACATGGAGGCCTTTGAAACGATGCTCTCTGACTATGAGGACAAGGCGGAATGCATAATAACTGGAGATGAGACTTGGGTCTACTTATGGTTGTCCAGCAAACTCAAAAGACCACTTCGGGGACACTGTTTTGATTCGATTGAAGAGATAAAAGCAGAATCAAAGAGGGAGCTGATGGCCATGCCAGAAGACGAATACAAAAAAGGTTTTGCAAATTGGAAAAAGCGTTGACATAGTTGCATTGCATCCGGATGGGTTTATTTGAGGGTGATAAATGAGATTTAGAAGAATAAATAAAGAATACAAAAGTTATAAATATTTGTACGCAGAAGTTTAAAATACAAAAGTATTATTCTCGCAAAAGACTGGAATACCGAGAAACTTTTTTTACAATAGGAAAAAATAGATGGGCAATGTGCATATTCATGTTCTATAATTCTTCCTATATCAACGCTTCATCTCATCAATACATGGTATTTCATGTTGCAGGTGAAAAATAAATCTAAAACGGTTTTGGTTGGATATTTACTGTAGAAGTAGAAGGTCGGCATTAGAAATACACCCATGCTGTCGTATTCATTCCGACTTCCGTTGAATTCATTCCGACTTAATATCGTCAAAAGTGAAATCACTTACATTTGAGTAATGGGACTGAGCTTGAGTGTGAGCTTAGGTGACCGCACATTTTTTAGTTACCACTCCTTGATTGACCAGAACCACAAACATTGTGCATATAAATATATAAACGAATGAGGCCTAGTCTCAGCAAACCTATGTACACGACTCGAGTGTGAATGTTGACTAGAACACACTACTAAAATGTCCTTTAGCACATGAGAGTGAGTTGAAAGAGATGAGAAAATAAATTTAATCAAACACATCTTTCATCGAATTGCGTATGGGCAGCAGGGTAAATGCACCCTTCTTTTTTAGGAAATGCTCCTTAAACTTTGGAAAAATGCTCCTTAGATGCGTTTGCCGGATATAATGCAATCGGAGGTATTTACCTTCTGGTTAGTGCTTGCCGGTTGTTTTGACGAGTCTTAAGTTTCTTCAAGATTGTACAGCGGAGCTTCGCTCTGCAATCTTCGAGGTAGTTTTGACGGGTTTAAATTTCATTTTGACGAGTCTTAATTTCATTTTGAAGAGTCTTAATTTTGTTTTGACGACTCTTAATTCCAAAAACTTAAAACCCGTCAAAACTATACAATCTTGAAGAAACTGAAGACCCGTCAAAACACCCGGCAAGCGCTAACCAGAAGGTTAATACCTCCGATTGCATTATACCGGGCAAACGCATCTAAGGAGCATTTTTCCAAAGTTTAAGGAGCATTTCCCCAAAAAGAAGGGTGCATTTACCCTTTGCATTGCGTATGTATCAGTTTCAGGAGACATAATTTTACACGAAATCTTTCTTTACGTTCCCCGACTTTTTACAAACATGAAGTACGTCTCGTGTAAAATTCATAATTTACAAGTGTGCAGCTTAAAACTTTCTCGCTACGTAACGCAAGTGTGCCAATGTATTTCTGAAGGTGTCATACCTGGGGATCCTGACCATTTGTAAATATATTGCCTTCGGATAAGTCAAAAAGTGCAAAGTTATTTCGTTCACCCGCCGGCAATCCCGAACAGAGTTTGAATACTCCATCAGCTCAGAAGCTATAGAGCGTGTTCGAGCAATTCGTGACCTAGGGGTTACTGTAGATACAAAACTCCGGTTCAATGAGCATGTTAGCACAACTACCGCAAAGGCCTTTGCAGCACGGAGATTTATTCGTCGCAATGAAAGTGGTTTCACCGATATATATGCTCTCAAGCCGCTGTACTGTTCGATCGTTCGTAGCATCATGGAGTATGCTGTAAGCATGTGGTCGCCTTATCACTCAGTTCAGATCATCCGGATGGAAAGGGTTCAACGCAATTTTGTACGGTATGCTCTTCGTCAACTTCCGTGGAATGACCCAGCAAATCTACCTGACTATCCGAGTCGTTGTAGACTGATTGATTTAGAAACTTTAATGCACAGACGTACTAACCTGCAGAGGTTACTTGTTTTTGACATTGTCGAAGCTGGTGTAGATTGCCCGGCGCTGTTGCAAAACATCAATTTGTATGCACCTTCTCGTCAGCTTCGTGACCGTAGTATACTTGTAGTCAGTCGCCATAGAACTACGTATGGGCAAAACAACCCTTTCGATAACTATGTTAGATCGTTTAACAATGTGAGTGCTGTTTTTGTTTTTCATATATCTTAAAGTGTGTTCAAGAATAGAATTAGAGACTAGGTTTAGTACCAGTCTGTTGAGTTTTTTTTAATTCGAGACGAAGAACAATAAATAAAGTTCCCCAACGTAAGGGTCCCCGGGGTAAGTATATGACCGATAACTATGATATTTTTAATCTGAGTTTGCACAGATAGTGCAAAACAGAAATGGAAAGCTCACTGATGCTTGACAAGTGGATTTTGTATGCGACGAATGAAAAAATCGCCAAACTTTTCAAAAGGACCTACCTAACAATGAGAGGCTCTCTAGTAAAACATTATCTTTCATTAATAACTAAGTTCGCTACATTTTTCTTCGGACAATATACAAGAATAATGTGGTTGTCCGTGCCATAATCTTTTGATTTGTGGATAGAAATCCGTAGAAAGATAGCAAGGTTATTTTTTTTAATGTTTTACCAAAAAATCATCTTGATAGAAAACAAGTAAACCACGCTAATGAAATAGTTATCACATATTAAATGTTAACAATACAGTAAAAACGAAACCTGTATTATTTCATCGACTTGAATATTACAAATAGACCTCCATCGTATGCAATGTAAAATTACATTTATGTGTTGAATCACTTAAAGCTTTAATATTGCATAAAAGCTTGCAAAAAATATCGCTATTGCCAGAGACGAATGATTTACCTATAAGTTAAAATCTTTTTAATAAAATAAAAATAAGAATAATGTCGCTGTATCAGTAGAGGTCCAAATATAATCGTCTATATTTTTAATTAACGTGTTCAATTCAGAATTTGTATCTGTGAATGGTCTATGATGAGATAGGAGATATTAAAATACGTTCGACTTCAAAATTACATTGAAATTTTCAATCTTAAGATTTTAAAAAAAATGTTTCGACATAAAGGACTACGCTAATGGAAAATAATTGAGTCAGCCTAGTTAAATATCATGAATAAATTGTAGACAATGGCCTACGATGATGAAAAGAGATGTTAAAATCTCTAAAAAATGCTTCGAGATAACACCAGATCTCGACGTTTTATGCATTTCTAAGACATTTGGCATGAAAAAAAATTCTATTCCGGAAATTTCCAATACCTTTACCCTTGGAATATATTTTAAAAGTCAAAAAGTCAAACTTCGACCGCTTTGGGTCAAAGTTTGACTTTTTCCACAGTCCACTTAACGAAGTCCGATTGAGCTCAAATTTTGCATGGGTGCTTTTTTCGAGGAGACGAAACTTTTGAGCACTACTCTTTTTTGAAATTCGAAAAGTCGCTTTCGACGGGCACCCTAGTATAAATGATATTACACACTGTGTTGTTGTTGAGACTCGACTGTATCGAAGCGACTGTCTACTTTGAAGAAAAATAAAACAAAAAGCATGTGCCAACATTTGCTCAGGTGATAATCTAAATATTTTAAGTCGCACTGTTTGAATTAAAACAAAAGTTCTCCTGTGACAAAAACATAGTCACTCATAAATGAACAGCGTAGACATTCTCCTCCCCAGAGCATCTTTCAAATCAATCAAGAGCAGCCATCCTTTTCCGATTCCTTCAACGACTAAGGGTAACTTGTTTGAACGCGCCATTTAGGTAATAATTTTTTTGTTTCCCCTTGTTCAGGTAATATTTCCTCTTATTCTATAATATAAAAGTCGTTTTGAAATTCCAGGCAAACCATGAATATGACATTTTTAATCGACAACTGTTAATCAAAGTGTGAAAAAACAAGATATTTTATAGTTGGAAATCTTAGCCCATTGGTTGGTGCGTTTTATACCATATCCCACATACACACAAGTGAGTAACAAGCTCGTGCATGGAAACGTGAGAAAAACACCACTTTCTGAACGTGATTTCGGTCATGCAGCATGAATCCTTCTGATAATCGGATGATCGGATGAATATACATTGTACTTTATTCGATATTCCTGCACACCTATGTATACAATATCTTCCAGCCAGAGGTTTTCCTTTTTTATTCTGATATTCACAAATGTCGCATCCAATTTATCTGCACGATTCTGCTTTGCTTATATGTTGAAAGCACCACTGGGTGCGCATCCAGATTTGTCTGTTATATCGATAAACCGATATGAATGCTTCGAAAAATTCACCAGAGAAATAAAAATGTGATAAAAGATTCTACCCCGTCTGAACCGAGCTGAGCACAGAGAAAAGCTTTTAGTTGTGGATCGATCTACTGAGATTGACGAATATTGACAATTTATGAAAATTATATTAGCATTCACTTAGAATGCTTCGAACGATGATTTCATCTTCACTTCAGGTCAATCTAATAACTTTTTTTTTCTGACATCAATCGGGAAGATGGGTACACTTTAGAAAATCGAACAATAAATCTCAGGAGAGGAGCAAACTTCAACCTCATAATCAATCATTTATGATTAAACTTTTACTATGGTGGTAAAGAATCCACTTAGGCGAATGAAACATATCAATTGCTATCCCTGCCAGTGCCATAACAGAGATTCAATATAACACAAAGCAAAACCGTGTACACAATAAAAGATATGTAGATCATTTATGAAAATTGGTCGCTTTCAGTTTGATCCCATCTCTAGTTGAGGGAACGGAAAAGGGCAAACATTTGCTCCGTTTTGGTAAACGCGGTAATCTTGTTCGGAATAAGCTTCTATTATGTTGCCTGAACTCTCATCCCTCACTCTGCGATACCCAGTCGAAAATAGTGAAGTGAAAGAGGATATCCAGACGACATGATTGCGATAAGACATCGGAAAAGTGCTCCAGGTTCATCCACACATCCATCTACGGATGGGAGATAGATATGTAGGGGTCGTTTCACAGCATCGTAAAAGTTTTGAAAGCGACGATGGCGACGTCCAACTACTCCATTATGTAGAGGATAGGTTCACGAAGGAGATGAAACTCGGTGATTTATGCTTTCTTGGTAAAAGGGTAGTATTACGCATCAATTCATTACTTTGGTAATTGGTTTTGCTTGAACTTATGCCATTGAGTAAAGCAATATCTGAAAGCTCAAGTTATTACCTAGCAGATCCCTTGGTGATTTTTTTTTAAATTTGTTATTGTTGCCAATTAATGAATTGATGAATAAACTGAAATAATGAAACTAGTAGACTCCCGAAATTGGAAAAGGGGTCAGAATAATGCTGAGTTGCACAGTTGCACAGGTGCTCAAATCATGGATTTATATATGGGTCATTCCAGACGAAGTGCTCACACCGCATGTATTCGACTTTCACCGATTTCCACAAAACTTGGAGGATTTCTTCATCTATCACCCATATGTAAAAAAAATCAGTTTTTGTGCTGATTGGACCATCCCTCGACTCATGGGACCACATCCGTTTCTTGAGTTATGAAGTGGATTGTTCAAAGAATTCTGAAAATATTTAATTCTAAGGCGACAGTGTCGCCAAACAAACTTTCTGTGCATTTAAAAAATTAAATTGCGTTTTTCGCACTATGAGTAACATTTAATTTGAAAAATGCTAATGCTATCTTGTTTTTCACTCTTTTTTACCTGGAAAACACTTGAAACTTTAAGGTATTCAGAGCCGTTCTGGAGTTATAACATTTTGAAACAAAAAAGTCCTTGTGTATAATTTTGTTAGCCAATAATCCAAACCTTTTAAATTAAACTGCTATTTTTTGTTTTACGGGTATAGTTTGATTTGATCGTGTGCCTCCCACTTTTTGACATAAACAAATGTCCAAGATATAACACTTTTTAGTAAAAAAAATGTTTTCGTTTATCAGTATTTCATTTTGTCAAAGTTTCTTACCTTCTTTTACTTTTATCTCCGGAATATTTAAGTTCAAAATAAATCTGCTGGGTACGTTTAAAAGTAGAATTTCCGAGAAATTCCCAAAACAAATTCTTTGTGTGTGGCAGTGGCACTGCACAAATTTGTAATTGTTTATGGGACATATTTTAGTGAACAAAGGTAACATTTCAAGGATCAATTTTGCAAGAAAGGATAGTTATTAGACTTTTTATGGGTCGTTTGCAATATGTTTATGGGTAATCCGTAAAATTTAGATAGATATGTAACGGTTCATTTTTGACATTAAATTGTTAATTTAATATAAAGTTTGCATCACATTGAGGATTTTCATGGATCATTTCCACTTTTTTATGGATATTCACCAGAGTCTTATGGATCATGCATGAGTTTTTAATGGACCAGTTTCGATTTTTTATGGACCTTTTCTTCAACTTCAAAGGTGCAAACGTAGGGCTGTCTACGCTAACTATCTAGCTGAAGTATTACAATGATGTACCGCCACCAATAACAGTGGTTGTTTACAGAAAATATTACAGATTGTTAAAGACTCCATTTTGTGATACACGTAGATCATTCATCTATGCAGCAGGTTGATTTACGCCAATGGTACAGTTTGGAGTCAATACTGGTTGGTTTTCGGAATCAATAGGTAGATATTCAGTCTCTGCCACAACGTGAGAAATGTTTCTTCGTTTGGTTTACGCACAGTTAAAAATGAAGCCAATGCACACATAACGGATCGAACCATGCGTTTACAAACCGCACTCATATGAGAAGCTGATTGAGGATTGATACGCCACTGGGTCACTGTATTGGTGAATGTACTGGCCAAATGTTGGTTAATGTTTCTGCGCTGCTGATCCAATTCACGGCTTGATCCTAAGAAATTCGTGCTTTGATCACTGTAGATTCCTCATAGGGCTCTCCTCCGTGCGACAAATCTTATTATTGCCATTTTGCAGGACTCAGTTGACAAACTAGCTACAGATCCTTCGTTACTCAAGTAAGATATGTAACGTTTCTAAGATATATATTAGAAAAACTAAATAACGGTCACTTATCGCAAACGAAATCTGCTTTGAGCATCGGCTATGAACATTTGTGTCGATGCTTTGCTGCGCACACTTATGGGGCATGGCGCCATTGTCCTGAGGTTGCTTTTTCGTTATTGCCAGACAAGCAGTTATCGTACCAACAGTTTATGCTCGGGACTAACAAACATCCTCAATGTGTAAAAACTGGCAATCTCAGACTAAGACAGTACCGGCGCTGGCAATGCCTGATTGCAGGTAAAATAAAGAAAACGTAGGCATATTGACGTGATACTCGCTTTGAAAGCTGGGAAGACCTCTGCCCTTCTACGAGAAATCGCTGGTATGTTGGATAACAGGATTGGGTGGCAGCAGGGTTCATTTTGGAAAACGATAAGCTCAATTCACGCGGCGTTTAAGTAAGGGGTTTATATATTAGTACCGATTTCTGATTTGAACCAATGTATAACAACAGTTAGAATTCTATAAGAGCCACTCACAAAGTGTGTCGGTGGTTCTTCATTGGAAAAAACAAGGTAATTTTTCATAATGCTGGAAATCCGATTTGATAATAATTCAAACGAATAATCAGGATGCTATTTGAGCCACTCACAAAGTGTGATGGTGATTTTTCGTGAAGAAATAAAGGTTAGTTCTATTAACGCTTGAGAGCCAGTTTGGTTCGGTTTTATCAACTGTTGGAACCACTCACAAAATATGATAGTGGTTTACTAGCTCCGTGCACTTTGATTCTTTCAAAATAACAATATGTTCTTGACGTGAAGATGCTTTATTTATAGGTTGGCCTTTTATTATTGGTAAACAGGTCGTACGATATTCGAGTTCTGTGCAACATTATTCGTATAGTCTCCACTCAATATTTTTTTCATTAGAATTTCTGCCTTTACGGCGTTTTGTCCTTTCGATATTTTGTCCATTGGACCTTTCTTCACTCACAAAACTTGACGTGACACAATACTTTTGTCCCCTTTCTCGTCATTTTGCCTTTTGTTCATTTGAACTTTATACCTCCGACCTTTTGTGCTTTAGATCTTTTGTCATTCGACTTTTTTTTTTGCCTTTTGTTATACAAGCTAGGGTGGTTACCACAAAAGTTCAATTCAGTGAACGCAGTGGTTTTACGCCCCAACAAAAAAAGCTAGGGTGGTGATTCAAACTATTTGTTTGCCAAACTCGCCGTTCCAGCGTATCTTGGAAAAAGTAAACCACTATCACACTTCGTGATTGACCCTAATAGCATCAGTTCAAATCGGATATCCGTACCAACATTGAAATATTTCACCAGACGTTTATATCAAAACATCATCTTGATAAGTGATATAAACCTCATTTAGAATTCTGATCCAACGAACCCTGACTCATTACGAAAACCTTCTTACTGCGACCATTGTGGGGAATGGTCTTTAAAAACAATATAGGTTACTCTCATATTCCTTTTTCATTCCCATCTGACTGGCGTCGTCATTGATTAAAATGTTGAAAAATGGAATCCTTGAAACTTGTTTATAAGAATGAAGGTTAATCCTAGCCCTATTCAATTGATTTATTATACGAATAAGCTTATTCTGATCAATCAAGGAGTTGAAATTATTTTCTTTGTGCAATCAGTCTAAGCTAAGCTAAGCTAAATTCGGTTATTATGTCAATAAATATTGTCCAAGAATGTATCAGTGGAGCTTACTAGCAAAAAATAAAATAAACTGCTAAAAATGCATCCTATTTCACACCCAAGTAGCTCTACCACATGATAACATAATGTAATTAAACCTCTGGCAAAACCCGTAAATGCTAGGTCTCAAAATACTTTATACATCCTTTCCCAAGCACCGTTCTCATCTTATTTTGCTAGGCCAGTCTTGCATGAAATAGCAGCATCAGCAATGCCAACATCTTCCTGCTTCATGTTGGCCAAAACTGACGCTATATTCTGAAAGGTTAACGTTGCACCACACTGCACCACACTCTCACACACAAAACCGGAAGAAATATAAGCTTTTCCCACAGTCGGAACAGCACGGTCGAATGCTTTATTTACGACCAACAAATATGCGTTGGAGAGTGTCACGTCCGTCGATTCGCCGCTCCGACCATCACCGATCCAACCGATAGGTTGAGAACTTATTTTCATGCTTGTCCAAGAGAATCAGCGCTCTGGACAACTACAACGTGCTGGCATCAGGATCAGAAGAATGACTCCCTAGGTATCAATTTCGGAAATTTTTGGCTACGTTGTCCTGCACGTGACCACCGCCGCCGGTCATGAACTGTGTGATATGTGTGCAAAGGTGGTACTGGATTTTATGACCGCCATGCATCCGATGATGTGCAAACCATGTGCTGCTACTGTTCCATAGTCGTTTGTAGACTATATATAGCGGAATATAATTGATGTTTATTAAAGAAACTTTTTGTACGTACAACAAAATAAAGACACAAAACTATGTTTGGAATCATTCGTTTAATTGTTTTTTGTATTTGTATTTTCCTTCGTATTATGAAGACTTGTATGCTACGGTTAGAAATGGGGGTGACTGAGGCACTTGTTACAATCTGTTACAATGCATCCATAGTTTGCATTTCGTTTAAGAAAAACATGCTTCATTGTATTTTTGTGCGTAGAGAGGCTAACGAATACCATAGTGGACATTTTTTGGAAGGTATTGGTCAATTAACGTCATTCATTTAAGTTAAGGCTAGTGATGGCTGTTTTGACATTTTCCTTTATAACGACTCAGTCTAATTCTGCCGTACCACTGTGTACTATAACTGGGCGTTTAATTGTAATACTTTAACTGTTCCTTTAATATTTTAACAGTGAGGCGTTCCGGAACAGCCGATTTTACTGCTGTTATTGATAGTGTTTAAGTAGAATTTGTAAAACATTGTGTTACACCGTTAATTTCATTTGGAATTAAATAACCAAGTCTTTTGCATAAATATTTGGATAAGTTACTGTCAAATTTGGGAGATTATTGGTGCGCACAATTACTCATAATGGAAAAGCGAACACATGCACTCTGCAAAGCTCAAACAAAACTGTGAAAATGAATATAAGGGATACAATGTTTTTCTGGAATTTTGCGTTGTTTAAAGTTATGTCTTAAGAAATAAAAGTAGAAGCGAGAAGCTGTTAGGCTTCGACTGTTCCTTGTAAAATATGTAGCTGTTTTCTCGAAAATAAAATTTCATATTGAACACGAATCTATGTATGTATTAAGTAGCATAGATGTTTGCCATTGCTATTCGCGCACAATAATTAAACACATGGAATTTATCAAATCTGGTTAAAATCGAATAAATATACGTTAAAACTATGCATAAAACTAGATATTCTACATAACATCGATAAAACAGCCATAAAACCCTCATAAGTTCAAAAAGGCGCATACTACAGGAGGTTCTCAAGACTATTTCCCAAGGTTTGCTTAAAAGTTTTATCGGTACATACTTGAAATGACATTCAAGACATGCTTAAAACTATGATAAAACTACCACAAGTTTTGATAGCTTTATGATTTTCCTCTTTAAGAAAACTTCCAGTCCGTCACAAATATGTTTCGAAGATTACATTTTTGGATTCGTTCTGCTGAGTGGGGATTTTTTTTTGTTTATAATTGAGTGGAAGCTATTAAAGAAAAAAAAAATAACGATGTACATATGATGTTTCTTTTCCAAAGGATACTTATGTAAAATAATTGTAAAATTGATCATATATGCATGCGTTTTTTACTTGCAATTGATACATTTTCGAAAATTTTAATGCGCCACGGAATTATTGCTAGAACATTGATTTATTTAAAAAACTAGCTCACCCTACTTGTATTTCAACTACTTATTGAGAAATTGCGAAGAAATTATCTCGAATCACAATATTATGGTTGTTAGAAAGCATTCGATCAAGAGCAGTCTTGAACATTTGTATCAACCCATTGTGCTAATGAAGCATTGCTTGCAATTGTTGTACAATGTCCCGCTTCGTGGTGAATAATGTTGGTGAGCGAATCTCCCATTGAATAAATCTGTAGGAATTTATGGTCTGCGTCCGTCGGTGGCAACAATGAACCCGCTTTTTGGTGAAATTGACCTTGAATCTGAAACGAAGTTGGTTTCACAATTTCACAATTTACTATTTTTTAAACTCTGTAAGGATTGAACCAAGAAAACTTTTAAATATTATTATGTGCGTTGCGCCAAACGAAGTCATTTGAAAACAACTATTGTAACTCTGGATGTTCTGCAGACAATGTTTAGAACTACTTCCTGATCCAGAATCCAATGAGCGCAAAGGCTCTGGTGTTTCATTTGGAAACTTCAATGCATTAGGGCATATTCAACGGCGATCCAAATCGTGGATTGGATTTATTTTTTTAGACCAAACGCAAAAATATCGCTGCACCGGTGTTGTAAATTTTGTTTTATACTGGATCTATTTTGCATCATTTTAAAACTGGTATATGTTTTGATCTATTCTTGCAGCAATTTGGAACAAGAAAAATACCGTTCCAAAACACTACACGCTTCATGATAATACCAATTATTGAGTAAAACTTCAGCTTTTACTAAACAATAACTCAATTTTATTCAGTATACTCTGAGGTATATTTGTGAGCCAAAAAGTAACCGTGTTTGCTGCGTGTGATGCTGGCGGCGAACAAAAATGTTGCTCGCCTACGATGCTGGTAATAACCTCAAGTTGCTCCCGGTGCTAGTGAATTGCCTTTTCGTTTCATTCCTAAATAACGAATACTTGTCTTAGTTTTTTTTACAGCCACTGCATTTTCCGGAAAACGCTGACTAGATCGAAATCCGGAGGTTCCGAGATTCCGAATAGTATTTCGTTTGCTCGGAAATAAAAAGTAATGAAGTCTTCATAGTGAACAATCGGTTTATTGAAAAATTGTTCATGATAAGCACTTGCAAATAGCTCATACAGATACATTTTGGATAAGCCTCCAGTTGACTCTAGTTGTCGCATAATGTCCAGGAACACCTCCCTTGGCATGCGGAAACGCAGAAAGTGCTTCTCGTTGTAGGTTTGCGTATCGCTAAAGTAGTCCTGGAACAGCTTCTGATGACCGTAACGGAAATCACGGTCGACGTTGGGGCGTCATCCAGGACGATGACCCTCTCCGTTTCGACTCTTGTTTATCCGCTGCCAAACTACAAATCAGCATTATCTAATATGGTGTTATGAAATGCATGAATTCACACACTCACCTTCAGCCAAACGAAGGAACAAAACTTTCCCCTACATGATTATGGTATTGGTATGCGTGAGTGGCCTATGGCTTGCGAGAAAAAGGGCTCAGAAGTGTTTGTTTAAAAATGTTGATAGGTCCTATTCGATTGTTGATCGAGAATTTACACGGTGTTCAATAAGTTCGGATACACTTTCAAAATTTGTTAAAAAAATGAAAACATGTTTTTTTATTTTTTGGATTTATGTTATTGAAAGCTATGTTTACAAGGAACGTTTACAACATTTCTCTTGGAATGACCCCCCCTTTGTACTCCTTAACGAGCTTCAAACGTTTCTCGAACGCGTCGCAGGCGGCACGCACGGACTGCATGGGCGTTCGTCCCAGATTTTGAGAATTACCGTCTTGAAATGATCCAAAGTGCTGACCTTGTATTCGTTCAGCTTCGCCATCATATAGGACCAAACAAAAAAGTCGAGAGGATTCAAGTCCGGGGAGCTGGGAGGCCACAAAGTTTTGTCCAGAAAGTCGGTTAAATTGTCCCGACACCAGGCTTGAACCACATTTGCCGTATGGGCTGGTGCACCGTCCTGCTGGAACACGTAGTGCTCATCGCCGTAGAGGCTTCGGAGACTGGGGGCAACAACCTTTTCCAAAACCTCAGTTTTGTAGTACGCCGCGTTGATTTTGACGTTTTTTTCAATAAACACCAAGGGTAGCTTACCACGTTTGCATACTGCCCCCCAAACCATCACCGACGCGGCACTTTGGAACCGAGGGATGTTTATATTGGATTCAGGAATGCTGTCCCTCGATGGCGCCCACACCCGGTCATTTTGCACATTGTGCGGCTGCTGCAGCACGAACAGTTTCTCGTCCGAAAAAACAAACTCCTGACCAGCGTGCCGAGAGAGGATCCTCTTAGCTCGATCCAACCGCTTTTTGCTGGTAGCCTCCGAAACGCCATGGACCTTACGTTTTTTGTAAGGCCTGAAACCAAGGTCCTTGGTGAGTATGGTGTGAGCGGTTCCAATGGAAACGTTGAGATCTGCAGCCGTTTTCCGGATTGAGCGGTTCTTTTTGCGCCGAATTCGCTCCCTCACGATCTTGATGACCCGTGGCGTCCTCGCTGAACGCGGCCGACCGGATCTCGCACGGTCATTGGTCGAGGACGTCTCCCGGTATCGCCTGATGGTCGTGTAGACAAAGTTCCGCTTGACCCCATGCGATTTCAGCAGCCGGAATATATCGCCGGGTCGCTCACCGTTCAAAAAACGCTTAATTACGAAGTCCCGATACTCTTTCATCGCGCGTAACAAACAAACAACAACTAACAGAATGTCAACACCGCGCACATTCGGTAGCGTATGAATGAAGCTAAAGCTGACACCAATACCAATGCAGAATATGTACATGGCGCATACCTACGCAATGATGAAAACTTGTATTCGAACTTATTGAACACCGTGTACATCTCGCTGTCACCAATTCAAACACTCTAGTTTATACGTGCATCCACACCTTATAAATCGTTTACACTAAGGTTCCTTTTACACAGGAAAAAGAGCGATTAAAAAAAACTACTTAAAAAACCGAGTGTATCCCTGAATCGGGTTTAAAATCCGTAATTACGAAAACCTCGTAAAAAGCGATAAAAGTTATTTTTTACACGTGTTTGTGATTGAAAAACTAGGAAACCCTTTTCTAAAAATAATTATGAAAACTGAAACACTTTTTTAAACTATCACTAGTAAACGCAAGCAAATTCCGCTAAATTCCACTACAGATAGCTTTTTTTTGACAGATAGGCCTATTTCGTCTGCGACGTACAGACTTCTTCAGTGTCGAGTGCTCGACTGGAAACGTGTTTGTGGTCAAATCTAAGCGAACGGTATCTACTTACACGCGTGAATTCCGAAAACCACGCCAAATCCCGAAAACCCCGTAAAAAATGCGAAATAAGCGACTCCAGTGTTTTTTCGCATATCTTTTTAAAAGGTGCTAAGTAACAATTATTGATTATATCATCTCTTTTTCTTTTTTTCGTTAATTACGACGCCATTATAAAAGTTTCCATTGGTTTCTCCAAACAAAGCGAAAGATAATCTTACTGTCTAGCATTTTATGATATTCCCATACAAAATGACTGTTTGGTTTTTATGATTTTTTCTCATTTTCCAGTTAATTTTTCTAATCTTTTTTTTTAAATAAACCTGTTGGACCAAGGCAAATCAAATAAAAAAATCAAGTAAATCCATCACGTCGTTCATGAGTTATGCTGTCACGAGCGGACAGCATTTCATTTCTATAGAAGGTAGATGGATTAAAAATACTTGAAAATTCAACAATTAGGTAAAAAGGCTAATAAACTGTTAGATGATCTTGAATCAATTGTGTCTAAAATCCATTTTAAGTTTCAAAATATTTTTTAAACAGCAGAAATTGTTCGTAGCATTGGAAAAACGAGAGTTTTGTTGCATACATATGAAAATGGCTTCCATTCCGAGTGAATCCAGAATAGCCACACTCACCATTTTTTCAATGGTTTTATCTGAAACTACCATAAAGCGTAAATAAAACTAATATTTCTTGCACAAGACTAACAAGATTTATTGAGGAGCGCGATAAATTCATCTTTATTTGTTCTATTCTTGAATAAAATGAGATACGCTTGAATAAAACTTGTTTGAATTGCTCAAGGTAAACAAGTCTTTCGTAAGATAGCCATAAAATCATTGTGGAGAAGGCACATCATAAACAAAGAAAATGTGAACGTTCAAATCAAAGGTGCTTATGCATAATTGTGGTTCTTAGTAATAATTTCAGCTCATAATTTATTGTTTTTACTAACCAGTGTAAGTCGATAAGAACCAAAAAAAAAAAAATAACAAAACTCTAACTTGAATATGCTACCAATGGTTTTGGGAAAACAGTTAATAATATTGCGTCGACATCAGTTGAGCGAAAAATGATTTTTTTCTGGATCTATACGTTATGGACGAATCCAGGTTGAAAAAAGAAGAAGACATCGAGTGGTGATAAATCTGACGGCTCCCATGTTAAAGTATAGGACGAAAATTTTAAAATGCTTCTAAAAATTTCAAATCTAATTCTAATTAACAGCAGTTTGTTGTATTATCGAAGATAAATGCAAAACTACTCAATAAAGAAATTTTCAGCAAAATATAAATAAAATAAAAATAATGCCCTTATTGTGCAGTTTTGGATTTTTCTTCCATCAGACAACACACGGCTTATAATTAAAATTTCATTTGAAATTTTTAGAAGCATTTTAAAAATTTCGTCCAAAACTTTAACACAGGATCTGTCAGATGTATCACCACTCGGTGTCTTCTTTTTTTTCAACTTGGATTCGTCTATACCTAACGTCGGAAGAAATGCGCTGTGTAGTGTATCACTGAGCGATTCCAGCGCACTGTTTCCGACTTTCGATTTAACGTATAGACCATTTTCGCTCAGATGATACACCAATTTTTTCTTACAACTAGTATAATTATTGTGTAGCCTGTTGGGAACTGAAATGCACGACTCGGGAGAATTTAACATTAACCTGACATTTTACTTTCGTAGTGAACGTTAAACCTTACGTCGAAAGCACTGCGCTGTATTTCCACCGTGGTGCGCCATATAACGCACTACCTGGGACGTTAGGTTTAACTTGCACTGGCGACACATTGCACCATTTAATTTGATTCGTTACAAGAAATAGGTCGTATAGCGCATAGACCCTTCTGATCAGTCAATCTCAGTAGGCTGCCGTTTGACAGCTATTTATTAACACAACATTTGTCGTTGGTGGCTGAGGCGAAAGAGTATTCAATATATTGGATAGGATTTTATTGCATTTCCGCTTGAACGAACCATTAGTTTATCATTTCTTCCACCTATGGGCGTCCATTGGTCATTTAGTTTTCAAATAATGTTCTTTCTCAAGAGTATGTGCTCTTATTTAAAATCAAATGGTTCTTAGAGCGTTTTGTGGCAGCATTTTCAAGATACATTCATCTTTAAGAAGAATGTCATAAATCTTTTTCAAAAACTTTTATCAGATTTTATTGAAGAAGCGAAACGATGTCGTGAGAGGGGGATGAAGTATCTTATAATGTTACTTATAAGGTGAATTATACTTATAAATGATTTAGTTTTTGGAGGGTTTCTTCAACTGTTCTTTAATCACTCTTAAGAACTGTTAATCATTTTATACTACCTTAACTTGAAAATGCCCTGATAAAACCAGACGATCCTAATAATGGTTTGATAAAACATAAAACATGAATAAAACCAATTTGCATTTGAATTTTTTACTTAAGATTGCACGTTCCACTGAACGAGGAAAATTCTAGCGATTTCTTTTGCATATTAATTTTCAATCTCGCTTAAGTACAGGACTAGAATGATTGTTGTGAGAAAGTTCGCCTTTTCAAGACAATTGGTGGTAGATAGACATGGAATTACGAGAAATTCACGTTGGCGGCATTGGCCGTTTTGATCGCACACTGTCGAATTTCAATGACTTTCAACTTTAAAAGTATAAAACAAGGTGAAAAGAAAGCTGAGTACAATTTAATATAGAAACGGATAATTTGAAAATGCTGAACGTATTATATTTTTATGGTTTATCAAAACAATGGTGCGCAAAAATTTATCTTTTGCAGGCATAATAAATAACCTTGATAAATTAAAAAAAGAATGTTTTTCGAGTATACTAGCTGTGCGGTGCTCAACGTAACTATCACAGAATGGAACGGGAATCCTCTTTGGCATCAATAAATTTCGACGGGGACCTGCGATAGGTTGTCCGTGTGCAGTCGAACCGGTGTCCACAGTAGATTACTAATGGGAGGGGTCTAATTGTGGATCGGAACGATGGGACCAACGTCTATCGCCTCACAACGAATGGATGGACTGCTCGGTATCAGGTTCAGCAACAGCAGCAATCGGGTACCTCAGCTCAGTAATGGGAAACGGATCGGATGCTCCTTGGTGGAAAAAATGAAATCCGGCTGTTTGTTCTTTTCAACGTTTATTCTTCGCTTGAACTTAACTTCTACGCGCGTTTACAAACAAACTGAAACGGTTTACTTTTTTTGCAAACAAAACGGTTTACTTTTATAGCAGTAAATAGCTACCTCTCACACAACTACAACCCACTACTACGAAAATGTGCAACACAAACAAAACATGATAAAGGGGCGGAGAGAAATTTGCTGGAAATGCACTGAATTCGACTACCTTTTTACATTTCAATTCGATATTCGGGAATGGTATTGCACTAAGACAGTAACAAACAGGCTGTAATAAGGAAAAAAGACAAACGGGTGAAAAGGGTACAAGGAGCATAAAAGGCAAACGGTGCGAAAGGGGAATTAGGGGCAAATATGGCATAATGGTCAATAAGAGAAAATAAATCAAACGTTCGGAACCGAACACTAGCTGCGAAATAAAGGTAAAGGTACTGTACAATTTCACAAAAAAAAAAAACGAAGAAAAGAAAACACTATCATTTCAAATTCAAAACTGTTACTAATATTTTTACTCGAGCTTTTTACTGAATTCATTTGAAAATCGCCATGTTGATTTCTGTGGGTTCCATAAAAAATCTCATAAAAATTCAATAATTTATTCGGGTTACCTTCTACGTTTTTCATTCCAATCCATGGCACATGAAATTAGGGATGGAAAAACGGAAAGTTATACTGCTAAGCTTGAGCTGCATGCGCACAATTTTGATCGAGATTTTCCTATTCATTTATTTATTTTGATTTTGATTGTGATTTGAGATTTTGATGCATTATCCATGAGTAAAGCTCTTTTAATTTCCCATTTGAAAAAGTTGTTAACAATCAACTTTAACGCTTAAAGCTGAGTACAATTTAATATAGAAACGGATAATTTGAAAATGCTGAACGTATTATATTTTTATGGTTTATCAAAACAATGGTGCGCAAAAATTTATCTTTTGCAGGCATAATAAATAACCTTGATAAATTAAAAAAGAATGTTTTTCGAGTATACTAGCTGTGCGGTGCCCAACGTAACTATCACAGAATGGAACGGGAATCCTCTTCGGCATCAATAAATTTCGACGGGGACCTGCGATAGGTTGTCCGTGTGCAGTCGAACCGGTGTCCACAGTAGATTACCACGGGAGGGGTCTAATTGTGGATCGGAACGATGGGACCAACGTCTATCGCCCTCACAACGAATGGATGGATCGCTCGGTATCAGGTTCAGCATGTGCAGCAATCGGGTACCTCAGCTCAGTAATGGGAAACGGATCGGATGCTCCTTGGTGGAAAAAATGAAATCCGGCTGTTTGTTCTTTTCAACGTTTATTCTTCGCTTGAACTTAACTTCTACGCGTTTACAAACAAACTGAAACGGTTTACTTTTATAGTAAACAAAACGGTTTACTTTTATAGCAGTAAATAGCTACCTCTCACACAACTACAACCCACTACTACGAAAATGTGCAACACAAACAAAACATGATAAAGGGGCGGAGAGAAATTTGCTGGAATGACTGAATTCGACTACCTTTTTACATTTCAATTCGATATTCGAGAATGGTATTGCACTAAGACAGTAACAAACAGGTTGTAATAAGGAAAAAAGACAAACGGGTGAAAAGGGTACAAGGAGCATAAAAGGCAAACGGTGCGAAAGGGGAATTAGGGGCAAATATGGCATAATGGTCAATAAGAGAAAATAAATCAAACGTTCGGAACCGAACACTAGCTGCGAAATAAAGGTAAAGGTACTGTACAATTTCACAAAAAAAAAAAACGAAGAAAAGAAAACACTATCATTTCAAATTCAAAACTGTTACTAATATTTTTACTCGAGCTTTTTACTGAATTCATTTGAAAATCGCCATGTTGATTTCTGTGGGGTTCCATAAAAAATCTCATAAAAATTCAATAATTTATTCGGGTTGTCTTCTACGTTTTTCATTCCAATCCATGGCACATGAAATTAGGGATGGAAAAAACGGAAAGTTAGTACTGCTAAGCTTGAGCTGCATGCACAATTTTGATCGAGATTTTCCCTATTCATTTATATTATTTTGATTTTGATTGTGATTTGAGATTTTGATGCATTATCCATGAGTAAAGCTCTTTTAATTTCCCATTTGAAAAAGTTGTTAACAATCAACTTTAACGCTTAAAATACTATTAAGGTATGCGCACAACAAAATCTAGCCATGGTTGATTAGCCACATCATTTTTATTTGTCAATATAAAAATGTCACCAATACCACCTACGCAATGTCATTGTGTGTGTTAACATTTTGACATACGGTTTGCTGTCACAAAAGCAATGTATTGAAAATGGAGTCGAAAAAAAGATTAAGCAAAGCCCGAACCTTATCATCCGAGATGTGGCTGAAAAGGTTAAAATATCGTATTTTTTTGTTCCAAAAGTGAAGATAGCGGTAGGATATAGGTCGTTCAAGGTAATAAAAATCCTAAACAGGAACAAGAAGCAGGAAACCAGTTCCAAAATAAAAGTGCGTAAGCTGTACGACAAATTGCTGACTAAATTTGACAGCGCGGTTATGGATGATGAAACAAACGACAAAGCAAGCTTCAAGCAGCTTTTGGTCTTGAGTTTTATACCGCATTACAACGTGGCAAGGTTGACGATCATTTCAAGGTCAAAAAGTTGTCGAAGTTCTGTAAAAAGTACATGGTACGCTATTTGTCATAACTACAGGTACGATTAACCAATAAGTTTACGTCAACAAGTGTCTGCAAAAACGCAAAAAAAAAAACTCACGAGTGCTGTGTTGTTTTGGCCTGATTTGGCGCCTTGCCATTATGGTAAAGCGGTTCAGGAGTGGTATACAGGAAATAACGTCAACATTGTACCAAAGGCTTGTAATCCTCCGAACACCCTAGAACTTTATCCAATTGAAAGAAATTGGGCCATTGTGAAGCGAAACCTTGGGAAATGAAAAGGAGAGGCAAATAATGAGAAAGATTTTGCTAAAAAGTGGGAAATTGCTTCCAGAAAGGTGATTGAGGACATTTTGCAGAACTTAATAGATGGTATCAAACGTAAAGTAAGAGCATACAGATATAACAAGTCCGAATAATAATATTTTGATGTAAATGACTTAAAAATTAACCCTCTGTTACGATGTTTTTTTTTCGGATAAGGAAATAAATAGAAATAATCGTAAACTGCGAGTTTTTCTTTGGCTAGATTTTGCTGTGCGCATACCTTAGCTACGATATTCTTTAGTAGGAAGCCATGAAAAGCTCTTGTTTATAATGTTTTACATATGTACATTTTGATGCCGTTTTTTATATAGAATGAAAAATATTATGATCACGTAAAACATTCGTTTGTCAAGTATAAGTCCAATGCATGTTTTATTCATCGTCAAATAGCTTAACTATACATATATGCGAGAATATGCGAAATTAATAATAACTTGGACAAAACATATCACTATGTTATGATTGAACAGTGTTAGAATAAAAACCTAATGTTTGCTTATAAGACGCATTTTTAACAATAATATGACAAAAGGTATAACTCGGATCATAGGGAGGCGACAAGTATGTTCTGCGAAATATTAACAATGCACTTGTCAAACGCTCAACGAGAAAAAAATGTTTTGGCTTAAGTCCTTAAAAAGAATGCAATGAATCCTATTATAATATTCAGATGTTTAGAAAAAAAGCAATGGTTCGTTTTTTTCCCTCGAAGAATATAAAGACTTCAATAACTTAAGGAAAGGATATTCATAGCAATAATCATTCAAAATGGATTTTCTAATATTTCCACAATAATAAACTTAAATCGGAAGGAATGTATGTAAAGACCACTTAATTTACAGTCATATTTAATGAAGTTCTTTATGCGGGAGGTAGCTCATCGAATTTTTCAGTCTGCCTCTAAGCATCTTGTTATGAGCTACCAGGAGAGTCTCCACCGATCGCCTGTCGATCTGCCAAATTTGGAAAACGTCTGCATTAAGTTATCTCAAATTATGATATAACGCCCTTTATGTCACAAAATATTGCGATTGGAGATAATGAAATCATTGGGTAAAGGATCAAGTCATCCTCGGTTGGTGCTGAGCCGATGAGTTTGGACATCAATAGAAGCATAAAGTTGCCAGAAGGCACAACATACATCTACGGACTCTTATGTTTACCAAATCTAAATGTTAAATGGATTAACACAGATTGTTGTTTAAAAGCTTCTACTTGATTGATGCAGATATTAGTTGCAGAAGTAAAATAGTATTGTAGGATGCAGTTGTAGAAATTGGAAAGTTTACGAAAAAAGACTTTGCTTCGAGCATCGGATTTGAAAGATTGCGCACTATTTTGCTATCGAGTATGGCGCGTTTCGAATTGTGTCGATTTTCTATTGTTTGGCGATGCGGCTGATCGAGTGAGCACAGAAGAAAAAACAACAAAAATCCGTCCTGGTGAGATGTGGTGGGACTCCAGTTAATTAAGATCCATGGTATTGTTTCACCATACTAACCTGTCCACCATATCCTGGAGCGAGTTAATCACTATTCCATTTTGTGAGTGGTCCCAACAGCATCTTACTGTTGGTATAAAGTGATACAAACTGACTCTAAAGCGTTAATAAAATTAACTTTGCCTTCCTGACGAAACACCACCATAACACTATGTGAGTGGCTTCATTAGCATCCTTACTATTGGATTCGATCGGTTGAAATTGGAGTTCCAGCATTTTTTTAAATGACCATGTTTTTTCAATGAAAAACCACCATCACACTTTGTGAGTGGCCCCAACAGCACCCTTTCTGTTGGTTTAAATCGGTTTAAATTAGAAATCGGTGCTTATATTTTAATGTTTTACAAAACGCTGCGTGAATTCAGCTTATGGTTTACCAAAACGAACCCTGCTGCCACCCAGTCCTGTTATCCAACATCCCATTGATTACTCGTGGAGGTGCAGAGGTGTTTTCGGCTTCCAATAAAGCGAATATCGTGTCAACACATTGCTACCCTTTCCTTATTTGACCTGCATTCGGGAGAAGCCGGCGCCGTTATTGCCTTAGTTTGGGATCACCAGTTTTTAAACATTGAGGTTGTCTAGTCCCAAGAATCATTTTTGGGTCTCTGTGTAATACTATCTTATTTGGCATTTACGAAGTAGCCACCTCGGGCGGTCAACCATGCCCATACTCATGCTCAT
This sequence comes from Aedes koreicus, assembly GCA_024533555.2. NCBI lineage: Eukaryota > Metazoa > Arthropoda > Insecta > Diptera > Culicidae > Aedes > Aedes koreicus. Next base: position 25,974 of record JAHHFK020000870.1, on the reverse strand, counting down.
GTAATTGTACAAATTGAATGTTTTCGAAAAAAAGGAGAGACTGCTTCGAGCATCTGCTGCGAATGGCTGTGTCAATGCTTTATTGCATCATATTTTGTTATAGGTCATGGCGCGTTACGTATTGTTTTGGTTATCGGAGCGCTGAAAAAATAAACAACAAAGCTGCATCGCCGAATATGGTGGCCCAGAGGTGGTAATCACAATTAATTGTGATCCATACTATTGGTTCGACGTGCTCGCCGTGCCATCATATTTTAGAGGAAGTGATCCTATCCTAGTGAGCGACTCCAGTAGTATTTTACTGTTGGTCTAAATCGGTTCAAATAGGAAATTGTTACTTATAGTTAATAATTTTACATGACGCCGCGAGAATTCAGCTTATCTTTTACCAAACGAACCCTGATGCCACCTGGTCCTCTGTGTAATAACTGCTGATCTAGCAATAACGGAGTAGCAACCTCGGTTTGTCAATCATGCTCATGCTCATAAATAATTAGCTCAAAATATTTGGAGTTCTCTATAGTTAGATTTTACTTGTGATCTTGTATGCATTCTTCGTGGACATTATTAACAATAATAGTCTGCTAGAGATCTGTTATGTTATTTACTATTAGGAATATTTAGTGGTAATTTATTTGTGCTAACTGAACAAAGCAAGATTTAATTTACACTGATGGCTCAAACTAAGATTTAATTGAACTCGATGTACCATTCTAATTTTTAATAAATATAAAAACAGAGCAAGAAATTCTTAAATTGCAGAACGTCTACGGGTTTTTTTCAGGTGATAAAAAACTGATTACACTTTGATTTATTGTTTCAAAACAGGAGTGTTATAACAGGTATGGAGGCATTCAAGCTATTAAGAACCATTATCTAAAGACCGTCGAAGAACATTCTTGCGATATGTTAGGACCATCTTAACCAACTTATTTTTAGCGTAGGAAATAAGCTATTCTTCCAGAAATTGATGCAATTTATGATTGACTGACCTCCTTAAAGTTTAAACACAAACAATAAGGATGCAATGGTCCTTCTTGAGCATTGTTCATGTGCAAAACTAAGATCACTTAATTTAAAGTATTTAAAATATTCTTTCGAAGAACGGACGACTGACACTTTTGCTGACAAAACCATTTTTTTTGTCTCATCTACAAATTCTGCAATAAAAAAAATAGTTTTAAAATAAAATCTCATTGAAAAAATTAAGCAATGTGTGAATTCGAAAAACAAGTCATATATTCACCTAAGAGGCGAAACAGTTTTGGCTAAAATGTTAAAATGCGTTAAAATTCATGAACCTGGAAGGCGAAAATAAATGATTTACGTATTGTTTGTATGTAGTTATGTAAGGAAGCCATAATCCTTTCAAGTGTTTGTCTTGTATGCCGCACCACTTAATAGCAAGATTGAGATTGAATTTCTGATCTGAATTCAATGTAGCACTAAATAAAGGGCCTACTCCCCGTAAGTAGAGGCACCTACGTGAAATCCACGGGAAAATTTAATGAATCTTCTTCCAACGATACGATCCAACAAAACCAACAGCACAATTTGCAATACTCATAACGTCTTCTACAGAAAACTCTGGTCTTGGGTTGTGCAAATAAATACCTTTCATGTTTGCTTGATTTTGTTTAGAGTCTTACTTTTGCGGATTATGAAGCTATTTCGTGACACCAGTGACAGAGAACTGAAAAATCTAGCTGTGTTGCGCAATTTTGTTTATCGGACCATCCATTTCTGGCATAAACCTTTCTTTTTTTTTACTTTAATATACCTGTATACCTAATATACCTTCCTCTATTTTACTTTAATTGTTGTTGTTTCGTATCAACGTGACTTTCATCCTGAGGCTAAATTATTTTTTACTTAAATTTGTTCATGATGATAATTGCAGAATTAATTTCGAAATTTACGGATTATGCATCATGTCTATAGTCTACTGCTAGACGAATTATAATGTTTGGAATTAAATAAAACGGCAACATAACCTTTTGCCTTGAAGATTCAAGCAAATCTTTGATATCATATGAATAAAATTTTCCGGAGCTTCGGTAAAGTTCTCATGACCTCAATAAAATTTTCCTGCACCAAATGAATTTCATTTTATTCCTTACACTATGTATGACAGCTCACCTTGAGCTTTGAAACTCATAGAGGTGACATTTCGTTGATTTTTGTTTTAAATTTTTTTTTATGTTTAGATTCGTTAGATTTTGTGCTTATAATGTATTGAATTAACTTCGTGCACCACTCAATTTGCTCGCGTTTACTAGTGATGGTTTGGAAATGTGTTTCAGTTTTAAAAGTGATCAAGTGAAGTGTTCATTTAAATTTTTCGTAGTTACCAATTATATAGCTATATGTTTAAATAGTGCAAAGCATGCGTAGTTTGAAGTTTAGATAGTTCCCAAAACTACACAAACCCATTCAACTGACTGAGTTTCTTCCTCAATGCAGCACCAAACTTGCTTTTATAATCAATGATGGACACCGTATCGTTTTTCATCAACTACCATCCATCTACATTGAGTCAACAACGCGCCAATCCTTGTGAAGTTAGACAAAGTTGCCTTCTAAGCATGATCTCTCTCAATGTAATTTTACAGCCGTTTTAAATAAATTGGATTATCGCAACTATGATAATCGGCTGGGTCAGTCGGTGGAGTGGTAGCGAGTACAGTTTGAAATACTTGCCGCATTTTACCGTTTCTCTTTCGCCACCCCACAAAGTAGTTCTATAAATGTAAGTAGAAAAACTGGAAACCGGAATTCTCTCGGAACGTACGGTCCACAAGTAAGTACTTTGCTGCTGTGCAGGGTACACGTATTTTGCATTTCACTGAGCACTATGATTTCCAGTAATATCAACGTCTTGTAAACTGTTGCAACGGAACAGATGCACTAAATCGGGCGTCCTGATGGCTCCTTTTCTATGCTTATAGCACAGTCGGGAGAACGAAAATGCTGCAGCAAAATCTGCAGGAATGAATGACTAGCTCAGCACGGATGAAAATTAAATATTTCAAAGCAAATATGAAAAGAGTGATAATCATCAGTGAAGTGTTCATTTAAATTTTCGTAGTTACCAATTATATAGCTATATGTTTAAATAGTGCAAAGCATGCATAGTTTGAAGTTTAGATAGTTCCCAAAACTACACAAACCCATTCACAACTGACTGAGTTTCTTCCTCAATGCGGCACCAAACTTGCTTTTATAATCAATGATGGACACCGTATCGTTTTTTCATCAGCTACCATCCATCTACATTGAAGGTCAACAACGCGCCAATCCTTACTTGAAGTTGAACAAAGTTGCTGTCAGCATGATCTCTCTCAATGTAATTTTACAGCCGTTTTAAATAAATTGGATTATCGCAACTATGATAATCGGCTGGGTCGGTCGGTGGAGTGGTAGCGAGTACAGTTTCGCGAAATACTTGCCGCATTTTACCGTTTCTCTTTCGCCACCCCACGGAAATTACTTCTATAAATGTAAGTAGAAAAACTGGAAACGGAATTCTCTCGGAACGTGCAGTTACACAAGTAAGTACTTTGCTGCTGTGCAGGGTACACGTATTTTGCATTTCACTGAGCACTATGATTTCCAGTAATATCTGTAACGTCTTGTAAACTGTTGCAACGGAACAGATGCACTAAATCGGGCGTCCTGATGGCTCCTTTTCTATGCTTATAGCACAGTCGGGAGAACGAAAATGCTGCAGCAAAATCTGCGGAAATGAATGACTAGCTCAGCATGGATGAAAATTAAATATTTCAAAGCAAATATGAAAAGAGTGATAATCATCATTATGCAGATGAGCAGATTATCCGAAGGAGTCAGGATCTGTGATCAGTACACTTTTTGCATCGGTATATCGGATAAGACGATAGCGTGTAGAGGAGTTACAGTTAGAGAACTTCAAATCGATAATAATGATGGATAACATTTCTTCTAATCTACACCCAATTGAATAACAGGAATGGGGGGTTTTTTTGTGCCATCTATATAAAGGGTGACAAGCTGGACCGCTGCACCTATCGTGCTATCACGCTACTGAGCGCCGCCTACAATTTGTTCTCCCAAATTTTGTGCCGCTGCCTGTTACCAATTGCAAAGGAGCTCGTGGAGCAGTACCAAGCGGGATTCATGAGTGCACGCACTACCACGGGCCATACTTTCGCAATTTGACAAGTTCTGCAGAAATGTCGCGAACGTGCCCACACATCATCCTTTCATCGATTTCAAATCAACTTACGACACAATCGATCGAGACCAGCTATGGCAGATGAAGCACGAATATGGATTTCTGAAAAACTTTTGTTTCGTTTGATCAAAGTTTCAACGCAAAGTGCGAAAACATGGATCTAATTCCCACAAAGTAAAGAAGGCGCTGATTTTTGAACCAAAACAAATCGATTGGCGCATGTTTTCGAGGTGTAAAGCACGGGAAGTGGCTCGTTTTTCCCCAATTCACCCTAAATTGATGGCTTCACTTCATTTTGCTCAAATAGTTGCAATCTCCGCATATATAGTTTTAGTGAAAATGCAAATATTCTTAACATATTACAGTTATAAAATTAACAGGGATAATTCATGTTGTGTCTGGCCCGTTTTTCCCCAATTTATCCCTATTCTTTGATTGTTCTTATTATTTTCTGAACGGCAGAAATCGTCACAAATTATTTTCGCTGGAAAACTACATATCCCATAGAACATCTACACAGAAGTTTTGCTCCAATTTACCCAACAATAATGGGTTTTCTTCATTTTTCGTACATAGTTGCGAGCTCAGCATTGTATTTTAACTGGAAGTGCATAAATCCTAAACATATTTCATATAGAAACTGAACTGGGATCATTTCATCATTTTAAAATTTTCAATAGTCTACATTTTTTCATTTTGCTATATTATTTCAAAATAGCTACAATCGCCTCAATTTACCAGCGTATGAAAAATTCACAAGGGGATCATCCATAGAGTGAAGGTTGCATGGAATCAAATTGCACCACTTTTAAATGGCTCGAACCTCTACCCGTTGGGTATTTTCTATTGAAATTTTGGGGGGAAATAATTCACTATATATTTGTTTACGTTGTATAAGTTTCACTAGCAGATGGGCAATCGTTGCAAAGCAGCGGCGCAAAGAAATTTTGCTCACGTACCTCGAAAATCCGGATCTTTCTCATCAAAGGGCCCTCCGCAGGAAGCTGGGAATGGTACATTCTACGGAGTCTCGTGTTTTAAATCGATACCACGAACGTTTGACCATAGATCGGAAAGAAAAAAGTGGCAAAAATGAGATCTCCGTATAGTGTCAAGGATCACAAGCGGGTAGTTCAAGCTTTCAAGAGGAATCCCAACAGTTCAGTCCGAGATGTGGCGAAGAAACTGAATCTAACCAAAACTTTCGTGCAAGACACGAAAAAACGTGAAAGAGTCACACACACGTTCAAAGTCCAAAAGGCGCCTAATCGCGATGAATGGCAGAATACGGTAGGTAAAACACGAGCACGGTAGCTCTACACCCAGATCTTGACGAAACCATATTGCCTCGTTATGGGGGGAAAGACGTATGTAAAAAGGAGACTTCCGGCAGCTTCCGGGGCTCCTGCCTTTCACTGGTCATCATAAATTCGATGTCCCCGAGGACGTTAGAAAGCAGAAGATGTCAAAGTTTGCCAAAAAGTATATGATTTGGCAAGCACGATTTGCTCGTGTGGAAAGCGGAGCACCCCATTCTTGACAGCTGGAACGGGTGGGCAGCTGTACCTAAAGGAATACCTCCAAAAGCGTCTACTTCCTCTTCTGAGATCACACGATGGTCCTACGATTTTCTGGCCGGATTTAGCCTCGTGCCATTACTCGAAAGAGGTTTTGGAGTGGTACAAGGCTAAGGACGTCAATTTCTGTGCCGAAGGACCCCATCCCCCTGAACGCACTGGAGCTGCGGCCAATTGAAAAGTACTAGGCCATCATGAAGGAGGCACTTTGGAAGCATCCTAAGGAAGTGAAATCGGAGGAAGATAAGGAAGAAAAAATGGATTGCAACGCAAAAAAAGTTGGTATAAATGTTGTACAAGAATTTATGAGTAGTGTAAAGAAGAAAGGTTCGTGCATTTAGATATGGAATTGAAATTGAATAAAACAAACATGGGAAAATGTTTATAACATGTTTTATTTTACTCCCTAAAAGTTTGGATACGATTGGTTGAACGAGTGAATTTTGCCGAATATTTGTGAGTGTCGCAATTTGATTCCGTACACCCTTTACTTCAGTTGCTATAATACGTAATATGAGAATGTTCTGTTCTCTCATTCTCAACTTAATCTGTTTCTGGAAACAATCAATAATTTGAGGGCTGGTGCGTGGTTTCACAGTTTTCCTTTGTCGATGGGAAAAAGCTCATGACAAGAATCGGTTTTTTGTCCTCCTCCCGGTCCTGTTTGTTAATTGAGAATCATTTTAATCTCCCCGGCGATTTCGTACGACGTCATTTTTACAATGTGTTAAACCTCCTTATTGTAGACATGTTGTGAGGCGGCATTTGTACCTAATTTCTAGGGGGCATTTGTAACCTAGAGTGCAAGTGTACTGATTTAAATAAGTATATATTGCTAGAAATTCGAATTCATCATATTAAAATATTATTACATACATGTTTTTTATCTCTCTGAGTGAATCTTCTTGACTCTTGTGAGAAAATGATTAATTCTGAAGATGAGAGAACGAGAACATAACCTTCTCATATTTCCTATTATATTATTGTTGGTATAGGTTTTACTTATCAGTTTATTTGTTATGTCAGTACAGCTTCCTGCTGCTACATCCTCGCCTTTGCCGTCTCAGGATGTACCTGCCAAACCAGCCGTGAGATTATTTAAATCGAAGCGCAAAACTTTCGAAGATTTAACCGAAAGATCAAAAGATGAGCTAAGTCGCGAATTGGCTAGAAAAGAGCCTTTGGAGAAGTTATTGCGATCTGCTGAAAAAACAGCTCGCAAGACGGCAAGCCCAGCTTTAGCAAAGGTGATATCTCGTTGTCAGGTACCCGAAGTCAAAAACATAATCAAGCGAGCAAAGAATCATCATTGATGTTGAAAACTCGACTAGCGTTAAGCAAAAAGAAATACACAGGTATTGAGAAATTGGACAAGAAAGTTCATGGTGTGAAACTATCACAACCGTGGGCGGATATAATGAAATTCCGTAATTCAATTATTCCACAACACATTCCGCCAAACTGGGACAGAGGGTATTTGTCAATCAACGTTACCCTTCGAAATATGTTGACCTGCGATATAACTCGTATTCTAGAGTTAGAGGATACGGATTCCAACGTTTTGAAGCTACCAGGATGCACGAATGAGAAATTGATGGGTTGTATTCTGAATGTCTCAGCTGGTGTTGATTCAACGACGGGCTTCACGCATTACAATCAAGGTAGAATTTTGAAGCAAGACGATTCGCTTTTATCGGAACACGTGATGTCGCTAAAAATGGAAACAGCGCATGGAGAAGCTATCTAGACCAACCTGAACCCTCAGTTGGACACATTTTGTCGACCGAAATCTATGAACTGGGTGAAGGAGACGAATGTCGTTTCGAGAGAAACGTTTTTGTATTTTCTTGATGAGTTGGACGCAATTAACAACTAGCCTATTTCTGTCAAGTCTAATGGAATAGAGTTGCGAATTAAAATTTCCGGATTTTTTGCGATGGTCGACGGGAAAGCAGAGAACGCAATAGCAAACAATAGAAATACACATGCATGTCCGCTCTGTTCAGCAGGAGCTGATCCGCGTCTCCTGTTTCCATTCCAGATTGAATACTGTCGAGTGGTTGATAGGAGTTTCAAAAGCAAACAGAAGGACAGCCAGCGCAAGCGAATCTAGATGTAAAGGCGAAGGCTCGAGAAATCGCAGACGCCTTGGAGGATAGTTTTAAAGTAAGTGTGAATAGACCTAAAATAGGAGGAAGCGGAAGTATAGTAATAATGGCAACATGGCGCGTCGTCTTCTGGCAGATTTACAAAGCTTCTCGAGAATTCTTGGAATAAGTCAACCTCTTGTTGAAAATGTCCGACTAATTAGTAGTCTTGCGCTTTTTTCTAAGAAACTCGACCATGAGAAGGTAAAGCAGCTTTTCCTTGAACTAGAAAAACAGATTGCAAACAAGTTTCCATTTGTGCGGCGATTACCGCCCTGCGTCCACAAGTACAGTCATTTGCCAGAATTCTTGTTAAGATTGGAGAGTGAGTTAAACATAAGTTTCAGTCTAGAATAGTTATAACAGTATTGCATAAAACTCTAATTCACGCATACTAAGACATCTACATATACCTTACTTTTACAAGCTCATGAATAAAACACACTTTCAGCAGTGTAACCGCTAATTTATTTGTTTTTTCTTCAGCCTTATACGATGAACTTCGTTGACGAGCAGGCTGGAGAACGGAGCCACAAGCGCTATAAATATACCCGCCCTCATCTCGCGCGAAAGACGGCCCCCGAAGAAAATCTAACCGATATGATGCTGAATTCTTTGACGTGGTTGGATCCCAATATGTCTTACCTGAAGTATAAACGGCTTCCTCGTAAAAGACAAGACGAGGACTTCTCTCGTAAGATGGCATTTTACACTACCGATAGCACTTTCATCACGGATCATGAGATCGACGACAGTGATGATAGTTCGGTTGATAGCGAATACAGCCCATGGCACAGAATTATCATATATTTCGCCATTTTGTGATTTATTTCAATAAAACATTTATTTAACCATCCACTCATTTTTTAAACACGAGAAGCAACAAGAAAAATCAAAGAATAGGGATGAATTGGGGTAAAAGGGACAGACACAACATGAAATTATTCCTGTTAAATTTCCTAAATGTAATATGTGTAAAATATATGCATTTCCACTTAAATTATATTGCGGAGATTGTAACTATATGAGCAGAATGAAGAAAAACCATCAATTTAGGGTGAATTGGGGCAAAACGAGGCACTTCGCGTGCTCTTCACAATACCTGCGCTAATCGATTTATTAGCTCGTTTGCCCACAGGAATGCATTTAGTTTGGTTCAAAACCAGCGGTTTTTCTTACTTGGGAATTTGTCTTCAATTTTTCCCACTGTGCAACGATGGATCGAGTGATGTAAGTTGTCCGAGTCTCGAGGCTCTTCAAATCTCAAAGGGGTTACAGCAAGGTGATGGATTGTTGTGTTTGCTATATAACGTTGCATTAGAGGGTGTATTCCCAAAGCGCAACATAGACACGGAAGTAATACGATTCGTCAGGAGCTCCATCTAAATTTTGGCATTGCTGACGACGTTGCATATCACGTAACTTTTGGAGACGGATAGCGAAAAAATGCAACGAGTACCTTAAGGCTGAAGCAAGTGTAGGATTGGCCTTGTCATTAAAAGCGTCAAAGACAAAATACATGAGGGGAAGCGGGTCACGAAATAACAATGTAAGCCTCCTACCATGAGGTTCAGTGTATCTATTATTATGTTCCAGGTCGAACTCGTGTATCTGGGCTCATTTGTGCCCTCGATAATAACACCAACAGAGAGCTACAAAGGTGCACTATGGCTGGCAATCGTGCTCTCTTTGGATCCATAGGGCGCTAAGATTTAACAAACAAAGTTGACCATCTACAGGACATTCATTAGACCGGTAGCCCTCTATGGTCACGAAACAATGGACGGTGTTGCGTAAAGCGTGCAGTTGGAAGACGGAACGTGGAGAAGGCAAATGAACCAAGAATTGCATAATTTGCTGGGAGAACCTCCCACCATTCACGCCGCTAAAATCGGTCAACAACGGTGGGCTGGGCAGTCGTAAGAATAACGAACGACAGCCCAGCTAAAATGATTCAACGATCTGACGGTCACAAGAAGAGTCGCGCAACGAGCAAGGTGGATCGATTAATTAGAAGGTGACCTGCGGATCCTTCGCAAACTGCGAGGCTGGTGAAGTGCAGCCATGAATTGAACAGAGACAACATCTGTGTGTAGCAGAAGCCAACCCAATGCTGGCCTGATTGGTAACTAAGGAAGTACTGATAAACTAGGATTTATTTGGTTCCAAACGTTGTAGTTCAGCACTTTCAAAGACCTTCAATGACCTCAGAACAACTTGATATTTTTGAAGTTTGACAACAGTCTGAAAAATACAATTGTTTCTATCTGCCTTAGAGCTATGATTTAACTTGCATAGATTAGACCTTATCTACTTTTAGTAGATTGAAAACATTGGATTGAATAATTTATTTGTCGACAATTGCCCTTGAATGCCTTTCGATAGCAGTTTCAATGAGGGTATCATTAGTATTTATGTGGCATGTTCTTTTATACCATATTCCTAAAGCAATCAAGAAATGATACTACCTGTAAAAATTCTAAGACGAATAGGAAATCTTATTCAGCTACTTTCATCGTAGTTATGCTTCAAAATTCCTATTTGTGCGTCGGTCGTCATTAGGTTGGTCGTCATAAGGCAATATACCGTAAGCTTAGTGCTATTAAGCTAAATTCCACTAGGCAGAAATAGGCATTAGGTCAACAGAGTTGAATTTTGAAAAATGAAAGGTGGAATTTAGTATTTGATAAAATTCTAGGGACACGCCAAATTATTTCCTTATTTCAATCAAAATTCATAATTCAATGATTCCTATTTCAAAACTTTCAATCTGTAAACATGTATTGTTGAGACATTAGATAGGATAACGGGATGTAATGTTAGCCTATCACCTTCATTCGGCCTATGTACCAAATATGTCATTAATTTAGCGATAATCAACAAAATCATGTTGCTACTAGGATGACCGATGTAATCCGAAGCAATTGAGATAATATTAATCAACTTATAGTTGTTCACTTCCGCGTAATTTTTGATTTCTTGAACTTTTGGGGCATCGTGATTTCATTGGTTAAGCTGAACAGATGATCTACACGATCTTCAAGTGATCTAAATTTGGCTTAAATAAATCGATAAAGCAAGTAATAAGTAAGTAAGTAAGTTACAAACTAACTGTTCACATAGTTAAAATAACAATGATTTTACAAGAAAATCGTAGACCCAATGTTGGGGACTTGTTTTTTCGTATGTTCCCAACTATGGCCTGTTGTATCAATAACGTAGTAAAAAGTAAAATTTGAAGTGAAATGCATGATTTTGCGGGTGTTTATATTCAAGTGGCTCATCTAAATACACACCGAAGGAACAAAATCATTGTATAGTGAATTATAATGTTTGAATGGCTGATAAATCATATATGAACATCACTTAAGTATTTCGAAGCAGTTTTATTTTAGTTTGTTATGTGAAATGTTGTGTTAAGTAAAGCTAATACAGCTGACAATGCCTTAATTCATAACATTAGAAAGAAAATCCGTACAAAGACTGCATTAAGTAATAAATCAATCGAATGGGACGAAGTTGCATCCATGAATAGACCCATGGTGCTTATAGACCGACCATATCCCTCGAAAGTTTTTGAGTTCATCAAAAGAGTTGTGTAACTTTTCATGATACATACCACGAAATGTCTTATCAAACTTATCTTAGCAAGTGTATAAGTAGTTGAATCTCGCTTACAGCTTCAAAACTTTATGAGTCATAATAAAAAATGTAATCGATCGTTTCATAATAGGCTGAGTCAAGGGACACATATCCTATTTTAACTCAAGGTTATGAGGAAGATCCAACTACTCTCGTTTATCTTGAGGTTAGAGGGGATTGCAATTATACGGATTGGAATAAAGGTGACTGGAACTGGAAGCATACTTTACATGTACAGAATAATGTGTGAATATATAGAATAATATTGAATGTACACGGCAGTGTTGCGTTGCTACTGTTGACATCAAAACTATTTGAACTGGAAAATGAACAAAGCTGTATAAAAGATATAAATGTTTTGGGGGAGTATTGAAAAAGCTACATGCCTTCTTGGAAGGATGAGAACCAAGATTATGTGTTTAGCATTTATCTTAAAAAATCCAGAAGGATTGAAGTAAGAAAACAAGAAAGACTCTCCAAGTTTCTGGGAGAAAATAAAGATTTCAAACTTCCTTCTACGAGTTTGTCCGAGTTCAATTACTGTTAAGTGGGAAATTTTTGGAACATAAGAACCCTGGACAACAGCTTCATTCTGTTAGGAAGAAAAGCCCCGTTTGTCACGGTCAGGTGTTGTCACATTAGACTGATACAACTTTTGCAACTTTCTCTCCGATTTAAAAAAGCATTTTGTTCAAACTCCTTAAATTTAAAATACTTTGAATCAAACCCAGCACAAAACATTTGAAGTTAACATGAAGAAAACAATTTTCTTTGAATCATTGTCTTCTAAAGGGTTTTTTCGATTAAAATGGTACACACATATTTACTTACCAAAATTAAACCGATTATCGGATATTCTTGAAATTTCCTGGCAATGATGAGTTTTGATTGACAAAATTTGTTTTATTAAATTTCATCTTCCATCCCGAATGTCCACACCTTCCTTTTCATACCACCCATCATATTTTGTACAACCAATTTTCCTAGTGTTTTTGTTGCCTCTACCCAAAAAAAATCAACTCTAGCTCTTTTGTAATAGTTTTAAGATTTATGCGGAGTTCCGTCTTCATAAATGCCCATAATTTTTTAATTGGACGAAGTTCCGGTGAATTTGGTGGGTTCATATATTTTGGTACAATATTGACTCCGTTAGCTCGGTACCATTCCAGCACGTTTCAAGCCTAGTGGATGTTTGATCAGGCCAAAACAGAGTTGATCCTTTGTGCTTGCTTATGAATGGCAAGAGGTGCTTCTTACAGGGTGCGGCAGAAAATAATGCGAAAATTTGTTCTATTACTTTCAAATCCCATTTTCAACTAATTCAAGCAATAATATTAACATTTTCGAGAGCAGTTATCTTTATAAAGTCCTTTTAAACAAATTTATTCAATGTGTCCTCCATTTTTATTAATAACATCCTCGAGCCGACGCCGGAAGCCAGAGCATGCCTTTCGGACGTAGTCCTCCGACATTGACTGCCATGTGCGTGTTATGGTTGACTTCAGGGTTTTCACACTAGGGTGTGATGTTTTGCAGGCTCGTGCTTCAACATATGTCCAAATCGAATAATCCAACGGATTAAGATATGAACTGCTAGGGGGCCACAAATCCTTCGGCCAAAACTTCATGTTATCGCTAAACCATTGTTGGGTTCGATTGGACGTGTGACACGGCGCTACATCCTGCTGTAGGACAACGTTTTAATCCTCTGAGAAGTTGGCTTTCACCCAGGGAAGCACTTGGTCCTTTAAAATACCGATATACACATCGGTATTGATTTTAACTCCAGCATCAATGAAAACAGGCGGTATTTTCAAACCGTTGGACGCCACCAAGCCAAACATCATGACACCAGCCGGCTGTTTGGTTTGAAATTTGATTTTTTTTTTCCCCACCCTTCCCCATTTTCTCCGCGAAAAAGAACCCGAAAAATTAAAAATAAAACCAATCTACCGCCCTCCCCTTTAACACAGCACCGACCCCCGTGCCGCGAATCCCGAAAAAACCAAAATCAGGGGGGTTGACCGCTTGATAGTCTAACACCCCGTTCGCACTACAACCTATATTACGTGATATAGAGTATCTTGATATCAAATGCCATGCTTGTTATTTCCAGTGAAAACTAGATGCATAGAAGCTGATATCAAGATACTCTATATCACGTAATATAAGTTGTAATGTGAACGGGGTGTAAATTTTAAAATTTATTAAATAAAATAAAGGGGGTTTCCAAAAAAAAAGGCAAAAAAAAAAACCTCCTTAGGTTTTGGAACCGTATGAGTAAAAACCTGAAACTTATAGCAAATCTTATTCATAGTGTATTGTTAACATCTGTCAAATTTCATAGTTATTCATACAGTAGTTCCATTCATGTTATCGAAATCAAAATCCAGAGACGTCTCACCGTTGGATCGTTAAAAAGCTCGGAATTGTAAATACAACCAACAATCAATGTGCAATTAGCGATTTGAAATTGGTTCACTGTTGTAGAACCCCTAGTTCCAAAGTATACCTTGCAGTCTGCACCTTGCCATGCACTCTTGCGCTTTTCAGTACCGTTTGGTACAAATATCTTTGTTTTTGTTTTGATTCGCTATGTTATTTTGACAGAATATTTGAAAGTGTATTGGTGTGACTTACGGTCTTACAGGCGAATTATTAAGCTTGGGACCGACCTTGGGACCGGTGTGCTAGTACTTCCTGAGCCAACAAATGTTCGTTTTCTTCATGATTATCCACCCGCTGATACAACTGTGTCTCGTGTGATAAGAACCTTTAAGGAGCATCTGCAAGCCCGAAGGAAGGAAAGGGGTGGTCGTCAAAGTGGTCGAATGAACAGTAAAATGGCTAGGAAAGTGGTGCAAAAGTTAAAGAACCGTCCAAACATGTCAGTTCGTGATGTCGCTAAAAAGCCCAAGTGTTAGACGGTTTTCTGCAGAAAACCATGAAGCGTGCTGGGTAACATGTTTACAAGGTGCAACAATCCCCAAACCAGAATGGAAAGCAAAACATCACTGCAAAAACCCACGCCCGGAAACTTTACACGAAGCTGCTCAGGTCCGGTTCATAAACCACGTACAGGGTGCGGCAGAAAATAATGCGAAAATATTCAAACTTGAGTATTGGGTTAATTCGTGTAGCTAGTGACTAATTTCTGTCGAAAGTGTATTTGTTTATGTTTACTTTCTAGTCCAAACATTCTATTTGTTTTATTGCAAATTCCTCAAAATGATCGCGAAAGAAGTGATCACCAGTTTGTTGCTCGCCCAGAAGAAGCCGAAATAGATTGCCAAGGTGGTAGAGTGCCATTTTGAAACAGTTTACCACATAAAAAAGTCCCTGCAGGATGGTCCTAAGCAGCGGAAGCCAAGAAGCGGACGTCCGACCTTTGCACCATGTTCCATAAGAAAACTTGCAAAGGAACCCAATATTTCGGAGAAATCCATGCGGAGAATCATCAAAGAAGACCTGCATGCATCTTCCAGAGCCAGAGTGAAACGCCACTTGATTACGGACTGGGTCAAGGAACTACGAGTGGCTCGTTCCAAGAGATTGCTTTCCTTGTTGAAGAAGGAAAAAGTGATAATCCTGTTCTCCGACGAAAAGCTTTTCAGCATCGATGCTGTGGCCAACCGCCGCACGGACCGGTTCATTTCACCGCAGAAAATGAAGAACGTTCCGGAAAAAGAGAAATTCAAATTTCAAACCAAACATCCGGCTGGTGTCATGATGTTTGGCTTGGTGGCGTCCAACGGTTTGAAAATGCCACCTGTTTTCATTGATGCTGGAGTTAAAATCAATACCGAAGTGTATATCGGTATTTTAAAGGACCAAGTGCTTCCCTGGGTGAAGGCCAACTTCTTCGAGGACCAAAACGTTGTCCTACAGCAGGATGGAGCGCCGTCTCATACGTCCAATCGAACCCAACAATGGTTGAACGATAACATGAAGTTTTGGCCGAAGGATTTGTGGCCCCCTAGCAGTCCAGATCTTAATCCGTTGGATTATTCGATTTGGGCATATGTTGAAGCACGAGTCTGCAAAACATCACACCCTAGTGTGAAAACCCTGAAGTCAGCCATAACATGCACATGGCAGTCAATGTCGGAGGACTACGTCCGAAAGGCATGCCCTAGCTTCCGGTGTCGGCTTGAGGATGTTATTAATAAAAATGGAGGACACATTGAATAAATTTGTTAAAAAGGACTTTATAAAGATAACTGCACTCGAAAATGTTGATATTTTGCTTGAATTAGTTGAAAATTTGATTTGAAAAGAATAGAACAAATTTTTGCATTATTTTCTGTCGCACCCTGTAGTATAGCAAAAAACGTTAAAGCGATTTTGACACGAAAAAAAAAAAGTAAACAATCTATCATGGTTACATTCGCCCTTATACAAAAAAAAAAGTCTCTAAATGATAATCTGGGATAAACAATAACTATACCATTTCACACACTGCTAATTTGCTCAGCGGTTCGGTTTTTCTACCGTTATATTAGAAATCTTAAGCAATCTTCTCCAGGGTTATGTGGAGGGAGCATCCCTTTTATCATCATCCGTGGACAGGTGGTGCTGATTATAAAAACTGAATGAGGCGTTGATATTATTGATCTATCAAATCATGATGATAGGAGAAAGATGTGCCAGCCGCTCTGAACCATGGCAGCGTGACTAGACTAATTCTTCACCACCTTCAAACAAACGCCGTGAGCAGGTATTATCCGAGCACCGAAAATCCATTTCCCGGAAACAAAAACCATTTTCTTCGCATGAAAGGCAGTGTTTGGGATGCTACGAACCGGGTTTTCGATATACGTGAACAAAAGAAACAAAGGTTATGATCAAAGTGGATTTTCTAAGTTTCAATCAAGTCACGCTTTCGTCATTTTGATAAAAGCATATTGAAAGGAACTCCGAGCTTTACCGCTCAATATTATCAAAATAAAAGCATGGCCTGCTATCGGGGGATATTGTGATCCATGTATCTATCCTCTTGGATAGTTTTGAAAAAAAAAAAAAACAGGAAGCAGAACATGAATCGTCGCCAAACTGTGGTCACTATTCGCGATGATCAAGTGTGCTGTTTGCGATATTAACGGGACGATGGGACAACTGAAATTAGTAATCGCTACTGATAGTACAATTAGGTTAAGTAGGTGGTTTACTGCATGATAAAAAAAATCTCATTCGCCTAATTGGAACAACCTGGCTTGTTCGAGATTTGCTCGAACGAATAGATTTTATAAAATAGTATCCTGTAATCGTATTCCATGCTGAACTTACCTCATCATCATAGTTATCTGCCTCTGTCATTTTGTCGTTGGTGGTCGTAATCTTGCAGCGGTAATTGCTTGAGAACCAATCAACGGAGGTCAATCCTTAACAACAAACGTGTGCACGTTTTCCCTCCGAAAATACCACGTTATTTTCCACTGACTACTGGAAACCCTCAATTTGATCACCGCGAATTTTTCTCACTTGTAATTACATTTTCAGACATCGGACGTAAAACCTAAACAACACTCCCGTTTATATCGCACTAAACATTTACTGAAGAAACTGCTTCCCGACGCAGAAAAATCACGAGAAAAACAATAATCCAAAATTAGTTCCACACAGTCAATCAATCTTTAGTGCGGGTGCCCTTCGGTGACCACTGAGTTCACTTTGCTGCTCACTCGGTGACCGGTCACCGTCGATTTCTTCACCGTTTCTTGGTCTTGGTCGTTGCCGAATACGCGTCGATATTGAACTTAATGTGTTTGGCTATTAATATGGTTTTGTTTGCACTCTCCGCGACTGGTCACTTTTCCGTCATCTCCCACGATGGGACGAGAGAGCAGAACAGCCGTTGCTGATCGGAGCAAACAAAAACCATCTGGAGGGGTAAAGGAAAACTGCTCGCAACTCAGCCGTCTTCTTGTTTCGTTTCTGTTTTGCTTCCGTCACTCTAACGAATTAGAGAGCTTTTGTTGAGGACGGTCGGAGCTGGAAAAGCAATCTTGAGCTTCCTGCTTTTTGTCCGCTTTCACTTCCCGTCAAGTGTCGAATTTCAAGTTTGCTCGAAATGCGATAAGAAGCTCCGTCGCGTCCGTTGTTGGCGGGGAGTGTCCAGATTTATGTGCCACTTTCGATCCAAGGTATCGTTTTGTTGTACTCGAACCGGGCAGTGAGTATGTGGATGCGGGGATCCACTAGCCAATCTTAAATGATATTTGGCAACAGATGTGCTTCATCTGAAGCTGTAAAGAGAAGATGAAAGAAAAAATTGATTAATTATTTGAACTAGCGTTTTCTGGTTTAGTTTTCTAATTGACATATAGCTCATCTTCAGTAAATCAGTATCACAATTGTGTTCAAAAACCAAGATTAAGTGAGTGAAGTTCAAAATTCAAATAAATTTAAATTTGACAATTTTTAAAATGAAGGTGCTCCTCCTTTCGTAATATTTTTTTTTCATGAAAACATTATTTTCTGAATAGACTGTACCACTTGACTTAACCTCTGCCCAGTGATGTTAGACTTTCCCATGGTCGATTCCACAGGATGATTTTTTTTAAGTGGTGAGAAAGGCGGGACAGCCCCTGGCACGAAAAGTAAAGAATTTGTAACATTTCCATAGAAAACCACTCAAATTTGAATAATTTCGCAAACAAAAAATCAGAATTCCGTATAATTTGTCTGCGGATCTGTGTTTACACCAAAGTCGTTCATTTCTGTTGACCTATGGTAAATTCCGTAGGATTGGCATCGCTGTCGGTGTCCTGTGTAGCGATACGTAAGTAGTGATTGTGGTTAGCAAATTATCCAGAACAAAACTAGAAACTTTTTCAGTACACTGTAACCGGCCAGTACCCATTAATATGTAAAAATGTATTCATTTTTCTATAGTATATGCAGCTGTCAAAATATGGGTACTTTCAAAATCTAATTAATGCATACCAACTGCCCACTTTTTATTTTCAATGACAGACCAAAAGATGGGAATTTTTCTACCCATCAATTGATAAAAAATATCTTAGCATTCTCCTGGCTCGCTCTGTATAGTTGAAAGTGCGCTGTTTGAAAAATAAAAAAAAAACTTCACGTCGGAATCCAGTCCACGAAAACGCGTAGAATATGAAGAACTGAAGGCTAATTTGGATAGCAAAAGCTTCCAAAAGCTGAGAGGTACGTTAATAATTTAATATAATATTATAAAATGCTTCAATTTCATCAGAAAAATCGTACTTGCGAGTATCTTTGCGCGAAACATTGGTCAAGACAGAGTGCTAGGCAAATAGTTAATCGTTTGGTTAAATCTATGAAGGAAATATTGCACGCTGAACAAAGCGATTCAGTTGACTGAATGTAAGTGTAAGAAACATTGTATTTTTCTATTATAATTTCAAATAAATATAGAAATGAACGTAATAATAAGGTAATTGCTAAAAGGTTGTCGTTACGAATAACTAAACAAATACAAATACAAATACAGTAATTGCAATATACTATGTTTGTGCTAATGCTCGTTATTCAATATTACAACTGAAATGAATCAAGAAAAAATGGTGTTTCATACCTATTTCGCAAATAACAAACATTTT
The DNA here is from genome assembly GCA_024533555.2 of Aedes koreicus. Taxonomy (NCBI): domain Eukaryota; kingdom Metazoa; phylum Arthropoda; class Insecta; order Diptera; family Culicidae; genus Aedes; species Aedes koreicus. The sequence goes on along the minus strand of JAHHFK020000870.1, from coordinate 6,806 downwards.
TAAAAAATGGGTATTTCATACTCATTTCCCATATAACATACGTTTTAAAAAAAATTGGTGTCTCATACCCATATCCCAAATAACAAACGTATTGAAAAATTTGTAAAAAAAAAGACCCGATAGCCTGACGTACAGGCTCTTCAACCATTCGTTTGAAGTTTAACCCATTAAATGAGTTAACCCACATAAGTTCGAAATGGTTGATATTTTACCCATTAATGGGTACTGGCCCCTTACAGTGTGGGGTGAATGAAACAATGAGAGATTCTCTGCTCTCTCGTTATCTTTGATAAAAAACAGTGCCATTTCAAAACATTCAAGTGGTACTGATCAAAATACAACAGTGCTGGCTATCATATTGTTCAAATCTTCATTGTAACGAAAAATGTAGAGGCAGTTTAGTCATGAATTAAGGATTTTTTTTAGAGAGTCTCTCCATTACTTTGGGCTAGATTCGTCCTAATGAACAAAAAAAAAAAAGAAAAAACTCAAGAAATGTTTCTTTTTCAATAAAGTTGCACTACTCTTTCGTTTTTACAAAGCCCGATTCAAAGTAAATTTGGACGCATTCAAGTGATTATAACTCAAGAATTAAACAACATATATGCTTGATCAAAACGTCAAACAAAAGAGTATTTATTCAGCTTTCAAACGATATATAACAAATCATTACATTTTACCGTTTTGAACGAACAGTCGCACTTTACTTGTGGTCGATGCCATCATGATCTGCACAGTCGCTTTAAATGCATTTGTCATGCATTTGTCACTTTTTTACCGCATCCTCAAAGTTTTTGCTTGACAATCGCCCAATATTTTTCGATTGGTCTGAACTCAGGGCACTTTGGAGGATTAATCTCCTTGGCGAAGAAATTAACATTGTTTGCAGCAAACCATTCCAGTACCTCCTTAAAGCTATGTCCATTTAGAATCCGGAATAATAAAATCATCTGTATCTCGGTAACGGATTGACGTACAAATAAGTTTAATACATCTAAACAAAGGAAATTTGCTTTAAGGAAAACATATCAATACAAATCATTTCTCTTCGTTTCTAATGAAAATTCGCAATTTCTTCTCTATTCCTCCCATCAAACGCTGCACACCTTCGGAGTCAACTTCCTTGCCCTTTTTTTACACATTTTGGTCATCTGACTCGTGTCTCGAGCCGTTTTTTCACTTTTCTTAAGCATCCGCTTCATTACTGCCCAAAATCTCTCGATGGGCCGGAACTGCGGGCAGATGGGCGGATTTATGCTTTTATCGATGAAATCTACGTTATTATCGCGGTACCACTGGATGACTTCCCGGCTGTAGTGGCAACTCGCCAAGTCTGGCCAAAACTTCACGGGAACTTTATGAGCTCTAGTGAAGGGTAGTACGCGGTTTTTGAGGCATTCTTCCTTGTACAGCTTCGAGTCCATCGTTTTATTCGTCACGAACACTTTGGTCTTTGCTCCGCAGCTGCATATCCCTTGCCAAATCATCAGTTTTTTTTGGCAAATTTGTCCATAAAAGCTAACTTAAACTTCGCAGGAACATCTTCTTTATACCACAGAAAGTGGGCACCTAGGTTAACAAACCGCTGTAAAAGAATTCTTGCAGTAATCACTTTCCGTGCCGCTGTAACAAAATAAGTGATTCCGGATTCTGGACAGAACTTTAGAGTAGTGGCAGATGGCTAGATCCGGCCAAAACATAACGTTGGTCTTGTGTTGCCAATTGAAGGGTAAAATTCGCTTTTTCAGACACTCTTGAATGTTAACTTTCGACGTCATTGTGTGAGATGTACTTAAAATCTTGGTTTTAAAGCCACAATTGCAGATTCCTTGCCAAATCATTAGTTTCCGAGCAAACTTATCAGCAAAAACAAATTTATACCTAGAAGGGACATCCCCACGACCAGTTGCCAGATAAAATTTTCGTCCGGGGATTTGTTTATAATCCATTTTGACATATGTTTCGTCATGCATTAAACTACAGCAATCAAATTTTGTCAAAACTCGTTGGAATAGTAATCGTGCTCGCTTTTTGGCCACTAAATTTTGTTTCCGGGAGCGATACGGATGTTTACTGGCACAAAATTACTTACATCGTTCTCTTGAAAGGATGTTACGCACGATCGAAAGGTTGGAATCGTATTTATTTGCCAAATCACGTATGGAAACACCTCATTACCTTTCTCCTCAGCTCTTTGTCCCTAGTTCCGCTTTTATGATAGATGCGCTGTGCTCTATCCACACTCAGAGTATCCTTGTAACGTTTGATAACAAGTTGACTTTGGGAATTTTAAAACTTTCGCTATTTTTGAAACAGAACACGAAGGATTCTCAAGGTGTTTGTGCACAATTTTTTTTTTCTTATTTCGAGATGCGTCTATCAATCGAGAAAAACCAATTTCTTCGTCAATGAAACATCAACAAATGCCTTTCAAACGTTTTTGTTCCAACCACCACGCACGCCGTGGTGTATTAAACCATGCGTCCAGATTTACTTTTAATCGAGCTTTATTTCAAAATAACTGAGATTTTTAAGTGGAAGTATTTAACTTGAATAAACGTGTTGCTTGGATTGAACGAAATCTGCAAATCACAAATATGAAAACATGTGGTTCATTGTCCATCTCTCAGCTCACAAAAAGATTAATGTACTTATAAAAATCACGTTAGATTGATGGGAAAGCATGGTTGGCAAGATTCATTCAATGGTAGTGAGTGATCATCTTCCAAACTATACAGACGCTTTTGCTATCGGTCCGTGGAAGTCGTATACAAGCTAAACTTTTCTTGTTTTTCACCGAGCCGTCTCGGTGTTACTGCGCGTCCAGACGACTTCGCGATGGGCCGTCGCGAATTCCAAAGTCCACAAATTCTGTGCGACCATTCTTGGTCTGAAACAAGGTGAAGTGCTACAAATCCAGAACTGCAGAGCCGGTGTAGAGTCGGTGTTTCGTTCGTCAAAGTTGTCGATCTAGCGTTTGGGCAGCAAACTTGCAAACAACATGACAACAATCAAGCCATAACAGTGGACGGGAAAAATACCCACTAAAAATCACGTTGGAGGATGGAGCAGTGGATGGTAGGTTGACGGATTTATCCAATTTGTTAGACCAAAAAATTACGGAATTCCTCGAAAAGTATGGCGATGTCATGTAAGTGCGTTTTTTCCGGAAAATGACTACGATGTTTCAGCTCTCAAGAGCACAGAGCGTGAAGAAGTAGAGGCTCTTCTGCCCCCTCCATTACCAGCCGATAGAACGAAGTGCATTGTCGGTCTGTGGCGCTGCATTGTCGGTATATGGCGAACAAGTGGCGCTGTTCTTCGACACATAAACTACTAAGGAACATTTACCAGATTAAATCAATATTTTAAAAAATACCGTAACAGTGCTATTGTTGGAACAATAAAAATTTAAAAAGAAAATCGGTCATAAATCATTCTCAAATTGTGTGATGAATTTAATTGCATTCTTATTGAAACGATTTTGGAACCGTAGACCTCATTCAGAAAAAAATTGAACTGACCCCAAGCATATTCAAATCAACTATTGTTATTCAGTTCGTTCAACTATAATCATAATTGAATTTACTCGCACTGTAAGCCAACTGTCAAAATATTCACAATATTATTTTTTTTTTCGATATAATCATTGTATAGTTGAATCAACCATATTCTACTGAAGTTGATTCAAGCATACAATAGTTAAATCAACTTGAAATGTGTGATTGTTACATTCATGCACATGGGTTTTGGAAAATATAGTTGATTTTAGATGATATATTATTGATTGTTTTATTCTTTTTTCTCCGTGTTTTACCAAAATCTTGATTTGAGGTATCCTGAAAAAAGTTTATTAAATCCATTGATATTTTACAAAACTAACATTTATACATTTTAATTTATTGTTGCCATTGTCACTATTTGCTGTTTGATGCTGATTTAATAACAGCAATCCGCTTTTATTTTTGCTGACCTAATAGTTATTGCTACCGAGTTAGGAAAGGGAAGATTTAACTGGAAGGGATTTAAAGATATGGACAAAAAAAAACAATAAGTAATGTTTAAATCATCTATGAAGCAAAATCAATAAAACAATATTACCAAATATAATGATATTGTTAGTTATGATGAAGTAATGACAAAGATTACAATGTAAAATCAAACACTAGCCAAATGGCACACAGCGCTGCATGAATCAGATCAGCTCAGATTTGGTAAAAAAAATCCATTTGCAAACTGGAAATGAAAAAAAATCAGCATTAAGTGCAAAAACCTACCACAGATTCCGTAATTCTCAAAAACCTACCAAAGCTGTAATTTTCTGCGTTATTTAATGGACATATATGGAATGCTAGATGTCAAAAATTGAAGGTATGTTTCGTCTTTAAGCCAGATACCGCCTAAATCTGGTTTGTTGTATGAAAATATGAAGGTCATGATATGATGGAAATAATACGATGTTGTAAAGAAATACTACATAATGTATATATAATAATTAAATACCGCAATTGAGCAAATCTTCCGCTGCGATGTTAGATGATCGAAACTCTAAAATAGTGAAAATTCCAACGTGATGTAATGAAATAAAGTTGATCACCTGGCAGCCTAGTAAAATAGCATAGAATATTTAAGCATACAATAATGCGAAATAAACTTTTATGAGTATGATTACTGCCCAAAAACGGAAACTCAATAAATCCAAAACAAACAAAAAATTAAAAACAAATGACAGGTAATTCTTCGATAACTCTTTTTATCCTACTGGGCCCATAAAAGATTCTTTATGTCTGTAAAATACACGGTGTTCAATAAGTTCGAATACAAGTTTTCATCATTGCGTAGGTATGCGCCATGTACATATTCTGCATTGGTATTGGTGTCAGCTTTAGCTTCATTCATACGCTACCGAATGTGCGCGGTGTTGACATTCTGTTAGTTGTTGTTTGTTTGTTACGCGCGATGAAAGAGTATCGGGACTTCGCAATTAAGCGTTTTTTGAACGGTGAGCGACCCGGCGATATATTCCGGCTGCTGAAATCGCATGGGGTCAAGCGGAACTTTGTCTACACGACCATCAGGCGATACCGGGAGACGTCCTCGACCAATGACCGTGCGAGATCCGGTCGGCCGCGTTCAGCGAGGACGCCACGGGTCATCAAGATCGTGAGGGAGCGAATTCGGCGCAAAAAGAACCGCTCAATCCGGAAAACGGCTGCAGATCTCAACGTTTCCATTGGAACCGCTCACACCATACTCACCAAGGACCTTGGTTTCAGGCCTTACAAAAAACGTAAGGTCCATGGCGTTTCGGAGGCTACCAGCAAAAAGCGGTTGGATCGAGCTAAGAGGATCCTCTCTCGGCACGCTGGTCAGGAGTTTGTTTTTTCGGACGAGAAACTGTTCGTGCTGCAGCAGCCGCACAATGTGCAAAATGACTGGGTGTGGGCGCCATCGAGGGACAGCATTCCTGAATCCAATATAAACATCCCTCGGTTCCAAAGTGCCGCGTCGGTGATGGTTTGGGGGGCAGTATGCAAACGTGGTAAGCTACCCTTGGTGTTTATTGAAAAAAACGTCAAAATCAACGCGGCGTACTACAAAACTGAGGTTTTGGAAAAGGTTGTTGCCCCCAGTCTCCGAAGCCTCTACGGCGATGAGCACTACGTGTTCCAGCAGGACGGTGCACCAGCCCATACGGCAAATGTGGTTCAAGCCTGGTGTCGGGACAATTTAACCGACTTTCTGGACAAAACTTTGTGGCCTCCCAGCTCCCCGGACTTGAATCCTCTCGACTTTTTTGTTTGGTCCTATATGATGGCGAAGCTGAACGAATACAAGGTCAGCACTTTGGATCATTTCAAGACGGTAATTCTCAAAATCTGGGACGAAATGCCCATGCAGTCCGTGCGTGCCGCCTGCGACGCGTTCGAGAAACCTTAGAAGCTCGTTAAGAAGTTCTAAAGGGGGGTCATTCCAAGAGAAATGTTGTAAACGTTCCTTGTAAACATAGCTTTCAATAACATAAATCCAAAAAATAAAAAAACATGTTTTCATTTTTTTAACAAATTTTGAAAGTGTATCCGAACTTATTGAACACCGTGTAGAAAATGTAGGATCATAAACAATGTTAGTTTTTGAGTTAATTATTTTGGACTAAGAATTGTTTTTTTTTTGGAGAATCTGTTGTATGTAATCCTCTTTCTAAAACAAACGTAAAAACCATCTTATGTAATCAAATTCATAACGTGAGTATGGTGGGCCAAAACTAACAACGATGCAAATGCGAAGCGCTGGAAAATAGCATAAAAATATTCTGAAGGGATGTTAATGATAATAACAAATTATATTTGTAATGTGTGCATGTTCGCTGATCATGCTGCAATTGTAGACGGACTTGCATTTTCATAGCCACGAAGGAATAAAACCAATTGAAAACTATTACACGATACTTGGGAATTCCATGGATGATCTGTAATTTTATACCGTATAAAGAATACTTCCATTTTTCGTTGTAGGATAAGATTTCAGCATACTACCATGCAGGGATTCCGCTGCCTACATTGCGTTGGTGGAGCTGCCACCTTAGGTATAGCTGACACGATACAGCATGAGGTAGGAACTTGTGAGGACCATAGCTATGTTGCGGTGACGCACGCTCCATCCCAGGTGTCTACTCACCATTTTGCAGCAATTACATTTGCTGCTGAAATGCTGAAAAACAAATTGAACTTTTGATGTTTGTCATGTTGCGCCAGGCTCTTCAATGGTTTTGGAATGCAGAGATGATTTCAAAACGTGCTGAAATT